>JACXGM010009866.1:0-27004 GCA_016801145.1 Umbra pygmaea | reverse complement strand
AGTGGTTGTTTTAATGTTGTTCTCTGTCTATCTGTCACTGTTTGTGTTAATGTTGATCTTTGTCTTTCTGACAGTGGTTGTTTTAATGTTGATCTTTGTCCATTTGACAGTGTGTTTGTAATGTTAGCTATTTAGCTGTCAGTGGTTTTATTTAATCATTTTGACTGAATGTGTGTTAACTCTGATTGGTCGGATGGGGTGTTTATGCTAAGCTATTTCAGCGTTTGTTTTTGCTGTCTGACAGGTGTTAACTTGGAATGGGAGGATGACTTCTCCCTATTGGACAGCTCCCTCAAATCCAAGATGACTGACCACCATATATCCACATCTGAGTCTAGTGTGCCTTCAGCATCACCAATGCAAACTTCTACACCACCACACCAGAGGTGGGGCCATCCGTTCTCCCCTGCCTGTTCACAACTGAGACCTTCCAGTCTGATTCTTACCCACGTCACAGATGCTGACTTGGAGCACTGAGGCAAGTGATTAGCTGCACACTTGTTTGTCGGTCACCCAGACCTCTGGGCTCATGGAAAAAATGACTTCAATTCTGTCTCCTCTCCAGTCCTGTTCCTTCCCTTCTTGATGACTCAGTAGTTAATGGATTTCTGGCTGGAAAGTTTAATTTATTCACTTTAACTCTTCCCAACCAAATGTCGGCTGATTACACTGACTATGCTGTGAGGCAGCGTGTAGCCTGACTGCTGTAGGTGAGATAGAGTAGCTGCAACACAGCTGGCCAAAGACAAACAATAGATCAGTGGGTCTGGCTGAATGCGCTATCCTCTCATCAACTCAGCATAAAGCCTTATTGTTCAGGCCAGCCAGCCAACTGACTTCTACTTTTACTACTGTCTTATCGGTGGCACAGGTCATGCTGTCTTGACACATTCAGAATCAGGCCTGATAGAACTCAACACAACGACTTTAACGGTGTACGGCGTCAAATAGCAGGAGTTAAAATTACGTTGTAATTAGAAAAAGCATGTCTGTCTGGAGTGGTGTGGTGAAAAGAGAGGCACATTGAGGGGTGGATGCAATGAGAGGGGCCGATATTTGTCTAGCTATTTCAAGGTGCGTCCTTGAGTCCATCTGAGGATTGGGGAGGACTCTTTGACCAGTATTTGTGCCAGCTTGTAAGAGCTTTAACTTGGCCCTTTATTATGGTGTACTTACCACTGTGTAGCTAGCCCATGGGTAAATTAAATACATTGTTTTGCCCTGAAGAACTAAACTGAACAAACACAAATTTTCCATGTGCAGTGTGGTTTAGCTGATTAGAAGAAACCAGGGAGAACTAGCGTTCACACACATACACACACACACGCTCACACACACACCGTTGCTCATATTTTGTGCACAAGTACAAATAAACACACTATAACTGAAGGACAAGGACATCCCTGCTGGTCTGGACATGCTACTGGGAGCTGCCCACCTGTGTCTGACCTTCTCTTTACATAGATTAATGTGGTTGTACAACCATAACACCATGTCTTACCGAAGTCTGACTGGAGTTCTTGTGTTTTACACCAGGATGCCCCAGTATACATTAGATGGCAAGATGGAAGACAGTCCGAATGTATGTTTGCTGAGGGAAGACAATGTTATGAAAGACAGATGAAGAGATCAATGTAACCAGGAGGAAACACTACGTACACATCCTCTATTTACAACTTATGGGCTGCGAAACCATCGCTACATCTGTACCAAGTCACCTGTGTTCCATTCAGGGTGGGGTTTGACTGTCTGCAAATGGGATTAGCCTTCAGCACGTTAACACTAACAGAGAAGGATCAGTATGTAACAATGGGCCTCTGGTTAATGGTGTTAAACAATGGACATGGCTTAATTCATACAGAAACAACAAGATAAGTACTAGGATGTTTTGGTAAAGGATATTGGCTAATTACACTACTGATGAGACAATGATGTTATAAATATAGAAACTATTAAACAAGCATTTCTAGAAGGTATTCCTTGTTTCCTCATTCATTTTGTGTGAAGTATATACCTCAGTGAGATACACTCCTCATTGATTAAAAAAGATAATGCAATAGTAATTGTGTAAAATCTGTATATCTATCTTTCTCCTGGTTTAAAATTCACTTGACATTTCAATTTGCAAATGTCACACTGTTGCCCGTTACTGAACAATGGCAGAAATTACATGTCAGACTCACCTTAGCCTACAAATTGAAACTGAAGAGCCTGAAAATGTTTTCGTTGCATCAGTATGGTACTTCTTGGTTTGTGGTTTAACGTACCCTCTTGAAAATTCGAAAAAAAAATGTTTTCGCTTTTTCACATCAGTACTGTTTTTTGTGCAGTGAAAAAAACTCTGAAATGAATACTTTAATACTTCTTACAAAGTTATCTGGCAGCAAAGTAAATTCTTTAACAGCGAGAAGAAGTCTTATAAGAATTGCCCTTGTAGTGCATGTTAGTGCTAGAAAAAATTATTTGCCCAAACAAAACTATTAAAACAGATTGCAATTATTGATTCTTAGCTGCAACAATGACATTGTCAGATGTTGAGCAAGCACATTTCATTGTTTTTAAATCTGTTTAACAATTAAATTAAGCATCACAATAAAAAGGGGGTTTGTTACCCATTTTATACCCTCCAAATTGGTCATATCCTGCTCCCTCTGACTCCGCCTTTTCAGTATCTCTTCAGCAGGTAAGGGGTGGTCGATGGTGCTCACACGCTTCCTCCATGCAGGGCCGGCCTGAGGCATAAGCAAACTAAGCGGCTGCTTGGGGCCCCCTGGCCCCCAATCGAGGGCACAGGTGACTCCGAGTGTTGGGAGGGGGCCCCAAAATCAAATTCTGCTTAGGGCCCCCAAAAGGTTCGGGTCGGCACTGCCTCCAAGCAAGTTTCGCTTAGTCGTCTGTTTCTTATCATACTGCTTTTTTAACACAGAAGCCTTAAGTCAGTATGCTACATGCTTGGGAGAATCCCATATTCGCCAAACATTCTTCTCATTTTTATTATATGCAATTTTTCCTACAGTAAGACCCAACTCCTGATTGGCTGAGACTATACCCCCCGGGGGCATCTGTGCCAAGCCATTCTGCTTTTTTCCACATGACACATCCAACAAGGAAGTCAGAGCACGTTCAGTTAATGACCTCAGTTAGCTATGTACTGTAGGCGCTTGACCCACCTGAAGAAGTTGCTAGAGTGGGACGAAACAAGGAAATCCCTACTTACGATGCTATCACCTTTCCCAAGCTACGCTTGACCAATATCCATCGCCCCATTGAACACCCAGCCTTCAGTCAGAGCATTGCTATTTTAAGTTACAACACAGTTTATGTCTGCATATATATTGGCTCTGAAAAAAACAATGTAAACCTCAGTAACTCACATTTACATTTTAAGCAATATTACTTAATATATAACATAACATAATGAAAGAATATCTGTAAAATAATATTTATACAAACGTAGACCAAGATATCTGGTCACAATGCAGAAAAGAGATACAGATACTGAACTTACATTTGTAGCTTTGTTGCCTAAGGTATTTCACAGTTTTGACACAACCTTTGTACTGTGAATGCTTTTCTAAACATGTTCTGAATGTGTGCTTCATGGCCATGTGTTTCTGTTTTATTTAATTATAGAATATGTTTTGATTACTGTATTACAGGTTTCAACTGTAAAAATAAACCCTGGTTTCAGCTTGATATACCTTTATAAAAAGTAAAAACGTGGATAAGATCAGGACAAATGACACATGTTAGCCCCAGGTATAAACGAGGCTGCCACAGATAACCATGTCCGGCGTCGGAGCTCACTCTCATTGGCTAAGCGAGCGCTACGTGTACATTTCAGCTGCAACAGGTACCTCACGATTGACAGTTATCTTTCATCCTCGAAATAGAACGACAGGCGCTGCTTTCACCAAAACAAAACTTTCATCCAAGGATATAATTTTTCCACCGTGAAACTATTCTTTTGTATCAACATTTAATTTATAACGGTAAGTTCAATTTCAGTGTGTTTTCCTGTTACTTTTTGGGGAAATCGAATGAACATGTACACTGTACAGGATAGATTTTCGATGTCCACAGTTTTATATACTGTACTATTGTAGCCTACCACTTGTTTTTGATTTTAATCATTTTTGTTAATGGAAACGTGTCTAGATTGCTGTGGCCAGTTCAAATTGTTAAGACATGTAGCTTAATAAAACTGTTTGAAATACGTTCTAATGAAGTATTGTGGAACAGCACTTGCAGTGAAAATATCTGTTAAAATGGGATGTGCATGTCATCTGATGAAGAGTAACGTCCAGTAAGCCTCAAGTGTCGTTTCACATGCCATAGATTTGTCTCACACAGATAGATTTACTCGAGCAATGTATTCATACCTTAAAAGACAAATCTGCAAAATGCTACATCCAATTACAATTAATGAGGAATAACCCATTCATTCTTGAATAATGCTACGTAATAATGCAGCTTAATCTTAGTTGAACTGTCACACCCCATGAAGACACAAATAACCTAAAATTGTCTCAAGGCATGGTTACATTAACTGTTATTTTAGTCAAGGATGGCCAAGCTTTGCATCCCTAAACCTGGTTGATTTTATATTCGAGTTTACAATTCTTTAGCCCAACCACTCAAATATGTAATGCTTACGAAGCAGGGTGAACAAGCTGTTAAAGTGTTTGGTTTAAAATGAAGATTGCCTCTTAAGTGAGATTTTTTTTCCGTCCAACTGTCAATGGGCAGTATGAGGTGGAGTACACAGTCTGTTATTTTCTGGCCGCTGTCAGTTATACGAGAGTAACCTTGAGTTGAGTCCTATCTGGAGACATGGGTAGCATGCAGCAGGATAAGAGCGATTTAGATTACACACCCAACATTATGGTGGTTTCACACACTAGCTGATTAGATGCACTTTTGTTCCCTCTCTTTTTTTACTTCAAAGAAAAATAATGATAGAATTGCCAAACTTCTGTCTTACTGTACTGTATCATATTATGGTATTCCTCATCCTTCGTAATAATCAACAGAGGCCTGTAGCTAATTTCAATGTAATTACAGAGTAATCAATTTTGTTTAGAAGTAATTGGTTTTGTAAAGATCTAGAGCATTGTTTTGCAAACTTTTTTCAATATTGTGCCCCCTTTGAATTGCCTTTTTAAGCCAAGTACCCCCTGACCAGCGCCAAGTACCCCCTGACCAGGCAACACATTTTTGGTAGAAAAAAGTCTACATAAAGAGGCACAATACAGCACCGGCAGTGAATAATAGATTCACTAAATAACAAACAAAATAATAATAAACAAAAACATTTAAGTGCTACACTTAAAATGTTTAGAATCCATCACTTAATTAATTATTATTATAGTATAATTATTTTAGGAATTATGCATGACATATTTTTAAGTTAGCATTTTTGCAAAAATTTGATGTACCCCCTGCAGTACTCCAAAGTACCCCTAGGGGAACACGTACCCCTATTTGAGAAACACTGATCTAGAGGTTATTATAAGTACTCAAGGCTTAATAAAAAATAAAAAATATCAATCCATGAGTGGAAAGTGAACAATGGTTCTAAAAATACATACACACTCCACATTGTGGGACAAAATACATAGTTTACAAATCATCATATTGGTTTCGTTAGCAGGTTAGCAGTCTGTGGAGTAGGTTTGAAAAAAAGTCCATGCTCTGGTTTAGTTTCTCTGGCACCCATTTTCAAATACTCTTCAGCATTTGTGGCACATTATATCCAGGTGGTATTATTTACCGTTCGACAAATATCATGTCCAAATTATCAAAGGTTGATCAATTAGGTCACATAGATTATTATACATAATTCATGTTGGTCCAATTCATCATTGAATGTGATATGTCCCAAAATGCAGTCTACAAACATTATAATATTCTGTTATCTTTAAGTGACTTTTCTGATTGCCACAACACATTTGAGATACTCTAAACTGTGCTCCCAATGCTAAAATGTAAGCTTTTGGAGATTATGGTAGAGCTAACCAGGACCCTCCATAACTCACTAGGGACTTCCTTTAGGATTTTTTTATAGATTGGAAGCATCCCAGACAAATATGTTTCATAATTGTACAAAATAATGACATTGTAGGGAACCCTCAAGAGACATAAGTCATTGTGAACCCTGCTATAGATTATTCACATGGTAACAACACTAATGTTTTGTTTATTCATTGGGATTAGTTTCCCTTTAAGAGTTTACAGTAAACCAAACTGTCACACTGTAACCCTAAGGGCAAAGGCCCTGCATGTTTTTCAAACATCTCTAACCGGTCCTTTTCATCCAAGGCTGTTGGCAGCGTAAAGAAGGGGTACAACTGCATCAGACGGAAGGATGAAGTCTAAAGGGAAGGCCTCAAAGACCTCCAGAGAGCCATGGGCCGACCAGGACCACGAACCTGAGACAAGTGAGGCCAGTGAACCAGGCTCAAGTGAACAGGAGGGCTCAGAGTCATCGCTGCGTATCAGAGGCTCTTGGAGAGGGGTGCTGAGGGGAGGGGACTGTGAGCGAGGCGGCGGAAGAGGTGGCCCTACCCATGGCACCCGCAGACGCCGAAGAACTCACAGCAGCGGCAAAGAACGCAACGTCCGGCGTCTGGAGAGCAACGAGCGGGAGCGTCAGCGCATGCACAAGCTCAACAACGCTTTCCAGGCCCTCCGAGAGGCCATCCCGCACGTCAGCCTGGACAAGAAGCTCTCCAAGATCGAGACGCTCACACTGGCCGAAAACTACATCAAATCCCTGACCACCATCATCCTGGGGATGTCCAGCACCTGCCTCCCCGCCGGAGAGACGCCGTCGCAGGCTAGCGCCGCCAGGCTTCTCCATCGTTACCAGCAGCACCTTGAGGAGGACGGGGAGGAGAGTCTGTCTCAGTTTCTTAGCCAGATCCACGGCTTCAGCCAGGGCAGTGGGAAACCCAGCTAGCCACACCCCAGGAGAGAGGTGGCGTAATGGTTTTACGGGGCAGGAAAAGGGGGACTCAATTCACACTTTTTACCTCATATTGTGCATTACCACATTTGGCTAGGCTCAGGAGTACTGTATGCATCGTGTGGGGAATAGGGTGTCATCTGACCATACTGAGCCAAGCTAGTGTACTTTAGTAACTTACTATACAATGCATGGAGCATACAAGAACTGAGCTTGTTAGCACTATGAGAGTGGTGGGCATACCGTTAGCATTTGTTATCAGAGAAGATAATGGTATAAGGTCGAGACAGGCCGCATCTTCCCATGCGACTGGCTGGTTGAAGCAGACACATTTTAGGGCCTGTGGACAACTGCTGAAGTCACACTATTACATCAGTGTAAAGCAGTGGAACTAAAAAAGTTAATGTGATTCTGATATGTGGTGAGAATCAAACAGCTGACACAATTCTGACAGACTGAAGTCAAAGAACATTCCAGTGCCATTCTATTGAAAATGTTTTCTTTCTTTCCTTTTTCTATTATTTAATTTTTCTGTCTTAGTTGTTTAGTGATGGAGTCTACATTAGGTTAATGATTGGTTAGAAATGTAAATAAACACCTGATTGTGAAATTATTGTTAATTCTCTAACCAGCAGCATACGCTGTGACCACATGAGACCAAGACACGTACATCCATGCTACAGTTAAGGATATGTTTTCAGTCTGTTTGTGACAACGTGGTGTTTCCCTGTAGAGAAGTGCCTCTAGATACAACAGTCACATTCATACAGGACAAGGATACTGTATGCTTACCTGTATTGGTCCTACTGATGTTAGTCAAATACTGCGCTGTTTAAGTAAGAAAACAAAATTACACCGTAATGTACATAGATGTGAACATAGATACATATTTAAATGTATTATTATGTTTAGCCTTGGGGGAATACGATGATCCAGTGTATTTTGACACCTTCAGAAAGACAGAATATGAAATCAGTGCCCCAGGTGTGTTAGCGCTGGGAGTGTTAGCGCTGAAAGCGTTATCACTGGGAATGTTAGCACTGGTCTTCGAGCTGGGAGCGTTAGCACTGGGAATGTTAGCACTGGGAATGTTTGCACTGGGAGCGTTAGCACTGGGCCACAGCTTCTGCTCAGATACACATCGTGTTGACTAAGTGGTTCTATCTCTATGGTAAGATACAGCCAAATGACTTTCTAACTGTATTTACAGTTCAATATGGTATGATCATGGTATGATGCCTTTTAGCTCAGTTGGGACAGAAAGTCCATAATGCTGAGACCATCTTTTGTAAAAACTGTTAGGCCCTTATTATAATTAAATGGCATATATTATTACATTAAAATGATAGTGTTTTTAACAGAACAATGATTGGATAATGGTGATCTTACAGTTTGTGTTTAGATAATATGTAATATGTTTGAAAAGCTGACAGAGATCTTCCCAACTATAAAAACTAGATATCTAATTTGTTTGCATCATGACAACACACAAACAAGGATATTCCTTATTAATAATGACATTTATTAGTGAACATTGTAGATGCACATTCTTGGAAGGAAGAAAAAAACGATACACCTCAATGATAAAGGCTTAGAACGATACCTGCTAATCCTTTTGTAGGTATCATTGTAGTCAATAATTTAAAGGGAAAATTCCTTCTCATTACGTTTTACACCATAGAATAAAAATAATATATTCCTTCTTTAGGAGTCTGGACATTTATAGCTAATTTAATAATTTTAGTAATAATAGTTTGACAGATTGCCAAACAATGACCCCATTCATATTATGAATGGTCAGCCATTACATTTCCTGTACACTAGTAAATGTGATGTAATATGGCTAACTTAACTTAACATATTTCACCAATAACCCATAATTTAACTTGTAGTGTGTTGAGAAATATTTGCCTTCAGATTTTCTCTATTTTTAATTACGAGTAAAAAATTACTTTGACCAGTGTAGATTAATTAAGGATGTAGGTGCAAACCTACCACAAGACGTCACTGGAGTGCAATGAGAAAAGGCAGGCCAGCCCGGCATCCTACCCCCCTAACCTCGATGGGGCTGCACTGCCCTCTGCTGAATTCGGCCAAGCAACAAATTTACAACAGAATGGCTTTGAAGCAGCACATTTAAAACTTTAGAAGGGCATAGTCATTGACCAAACTTAACCCTGATTAAGATATCTAAAAGCAGTATGGTATGGAAGAGTCTGTAACGATTTAGTGAGAAACAGATTAACCACAACTGAAGATAATATTTTGTTGCTGCCCAAATTTGCAAAAATCTCCACACAGAGGAATAAGGTGGCTGTTTAACTTTGTTCATTAAACAGATAAAGATTTTAGAATTTGTTCCATCAGGTACTGTACCGATCAGCCATAAACTTATGACCACTGATAGGTGAAGTGAATAACACTAAGAATCTCGTTATCATGGCACTTGTCAGTGGGTGGGATATATTGGGCAGCAAGTGAACAATTTGTCCTCAAGGTTGATGTGTTAGAAGCAGGAATAATGGGCAAGCATAATTAATTGAGCGACTTTGACAAGGGGCAAATTGTAATGGCTAGACGACAAGGTCACAGCATCTCCAAAACTGTAGTGTTCAGTACCTCTTAAAAGTGGTCCAAGGAAGGAAAAGCGATGAACCGGCAACAGGGTCATGGGCGGCCAAGGCTCATTGATGCACGTGGGGAGCGAAGGCTGGCATGTGTGGTCCGATCCAACAGACGAGCTACTGTTGCTCAGATTTCTGAAAAGGTCAGAACACACAGTGCATCGCAGTTTGTTGCGTATGGGGCTGCTAGCTGTAGACCAGTCAAGGTGTCCATGCTGACCCCTGTCCACTGCCTAAAGTACCTACAATGGACAAGTGAGCATCAGAATGAGTTTAAGGTGTTGACTTGGCCTCCAAATTCACCAAATCTCAATCCAATTGTGCATCTTTGGGATCTGCTGGACAAACACATCTGATTCATGGAGGCCCCAACTCGCAACTTACAGGACTTCCTGCTAAAAGAAGGATATCCTGCTAAAATCTTGGTGCCAGATACCACAGCACAACTTCAAAGGTCTAGTGGAATCCATGACTCGACAGGTCGGGGCTGTTTTGGAGGCAAAATGGGGATCTATACAATATTAAGCATAATCTTATGGCTGATTGGTGTATATCTTACAGCAAGTTTTAGTCCGATTACAATCAGTGTAAGAAATGCAAAGAAAAATAATCCGGAATGTTGGACAATACTTTCTCATGGCACTGTACATAATATATAACATACTGGTATATAGATTTATAATAAACACAGTTGTGCTCATAATGTCTGCAATGACAATGACAATACGACTATTCAAGCAAAAAAACTGACTGTTTCGTAAGGATAGTGCTCATATGAAGCCATTAATTTTCACACAGTTGTTGGGCACGTTTTTTAAACCATAATCACCCAAATAACCCTGATCAAAAAATTACATATCCTTGAATGTTTGGCCTTGTTACAGACACACAAGGTGACACACACTGGTTAAAATGGAAATCAAAGGTTAATTTCCCACACCACTGGCATTTTATATTGCAATTAGTGTCTGTGTATAATTAGTCAATGGGTTTGTTAACTCTCACGTGGATGCACTGAGCAGACTAGACACTGAGCCATGGGGAGCAGAAAAGGACTGTCAAAAGACCTGCGTAATTAGGTAATGGAACTGCATAGAGTTGGAAATTGATATAAAAAGATCAAAAAGCAGTGAACAATGGTCGAAAAGCATTGCAAATGCCAGTCAGTACTGTTCAATCAATTATTAAGAAGTGGAAGAGTCAAGGATCTTGATACCAAGCTAAGGTCAGGTAGACCAAGAAAGATTTCAGCCAAAACTGCCAGAAGAATTGTTCGGGATACAAAGAAAAACCCACCGGTAACCTCGGGAGATATACAAGCTTTTCTCGAAAAAGACGGTGTGGTGGTTTTAAGGAGCACAATACGACGATACTTAAACAAAAACGAGCTGCAGATTGAGTTGCCAGAAAGAATCCTTTACTGCACAAGTGCCACAAAAAAGCCTGGTTACAATATGCCCGACAACAACTTGACATGCCTCACAGCTTCTGACACACTGTAATTTGAAGTGACAAGATCGAAATAAAGCTTGTTTGGAGAGCGAAAAGAATACAATCTCCACAGTGAACCATGGTGGTGGCTCACTGATGTTTTGGGGTGTTAGCTCTAAAGTCATGGGGGGAACCTTGTAAAAATGTATGGCAAGATGAATGCAGCATGTTTTTGGACAATACTGGCAGACCCTCCAGTGGTTACAGCAAAAAAGGTGAAGGTTCTGGAGTGGCCATCAGTCTTCTGACCTTAAATATCATCGAGCCACTCTGTGGAGATCTCAAACGTGCGGTTCATGCAAGAAAACCAAAGACTTTGCATGACCTGTAGGGATTTAGCCAAAACGAATGGGCAGCTATACCTGTTAGAATTCTGGGCGTCATAGACAACGATCACAAATTACTGCACGCTGCCATTGTTGTTATAGGGGACAATACACTGTTTTGACAACTGACGGTATGCAAACTTTTGAAGAGGGTTCATTTCATTATTTGTTGCCATGTTCTCTTTTATGATTGTGCCATTCTGTTATGATGTACAAAGATAAAAAAAACATTGTTTTGCCTGCTCACTCATGTTTTCTTTAAAAATTATACATCTATTACCAATTCTCAAGGGGTATGCAAACATTTGAGCACAACTGTATATAAATTATTTTTTTTCTTCTTTCCAACAACACCTTCTCCAATGCTGTCTTTTTAGTCACTGCCTTTACAATCATAGGAGGTCAAAAACAAGCGAAGAACAACATTTAGAACTATTTTACCTGAGAAACAGATCCCTTTTAACGTCTTGCAAAAACACATTTCGTTCCAATTCTCACTCTGTTTCAGTGTAGAACTACTCACTGCACATTTTAACCAAAGGAAGAAATATATGGTACCATCAACAGTAACATTGAAATGTTCCAAAAGAAAACAACTGTCCCCAAGTACGGTAACATGTGTGTTAAAAACTGATCACGGCAGTCAACACCAAACTATTTAAGGGAAAGGCCAATAACCATAACAGCATCATGTGTTATGGAACATTTACACAACTAATAAACATTGTTTTTGGTATGGAATCCCTACCTATGGCTAGCAGGACAAACCTTATAGTAAGTATAGTAACATCTTGTTTACTTTTTGCATTAATTCACAAATACTTGGACTGTTCACCCATCATCGCCCAAATCAAATGAAATACCTAAGGACTTTCAAGACACTCAAACTGTCACCGACATTAAAACAATACAACTACTCACATACAGTACCCACATACACACATAGAAAAAAATAGATAAAATAAAACTGTATCTTCAGACAACAGATAAAAATAACAATGAAGCAACAATAAATTACTTTAAAAACATAAGGAGCACGACTAGGTGATTAAACAGAAGAGAGTCTGAGGTCAGAGCCTTTAAACCTGAGACTGGAGCTACCTTAAAGTCAGAGTGGTGAAGTGGTTCATTGTCGAACAGTTTGGGGTTCATTGTGGACTATTTTATTCTGGTAAAGGCCCCAGTGATGTGGGATTAACAAGGGACAGCATTCCCATTCTCCTCTGTGTTACTGGTGAGTAGCGGGCTGAGGGGCAGAGTGGGGCGGAGGATGTCTGTGAGGGAGGGCATATGGACACGCGGAGCCTCAATGGCGTTCCCTCTCACGGTGATGTGGTCCCAGCCACCCTGAGGGAAGAGAGATCAAACGGACACAGTCAGACTGGCTCACCCACCAAGAAAACCAGCGAAAGACGCTGCTGCCTGAGAAGAGGGTCAGTTGGTTAAGGTTGGGGTCAAGAGGTAAGGTTTAGGGTCTCACCCCGATGCCGTAGTCCCATGACTGTCCTTTGGGCTCCATGGGCTGAACCCCCAGGCGGTGACACACGGTCCCACAGCTCAGACTGTGGCTGCCCTGCACCTTATCGGCTATGATCCAAACCTACACAGCAGCAACGACCAGGGTCAGTTACTCAACACAGAGCAATCGAACGTGAAAGTCGACATCCAGATTACAACATACAGCCTCCACTCAGGTTTACACGGTTAGCTCTGCTCACCTGGTCCAACGGTCCCACGGAGACCTTGCGTACATTGTTGGAGATGTGTTCCCATGATGTTCCCTGGGGGTAGCTGGGAGTCACTCCCTGTCTGTACCACAGGTTACCTGTTCGAAGGGCATAGAGAGAAAGCGGTGAAAAAAACAAGTTGAGACGAAATTGAGACGATAAGCCTGGTAATAATAAAAAGCGGTGTAATACTTAGTGGTTAAATTTGAAGCCACAGTGTACCATTTTCATCCACAGCGTAGACCGATGTCCTTCCCACAGACACTTGTTTCAACTTCTGTTTGGCTGGTGACGCAATGTGGTACCAGCAGTCTCCTGTAGAGGGCAGTATTGCACATCATACATCTGTGTGTGACTGACTAACTACACAGCTGAGTAGCTGTAAGACAGTTTTCTGACTGACCTGCAGGGTTGTGTGTCGACACAGAGCCCCTGTAAAAGGCAGAGGCATCCTTCGCGATGGCCCAAACTTGGTTGGCTCCCCCGATGGAGATGGACTTAAAGAGCTGGTCTGTAGTCACGTGGAGCCAGGACGAACCCTGGAAACACACGCCGATGCTTTCATCTACTACCATGCCTGTATTCATGGACGTGCGTGTGTTGTATGTTTACATGTGTGACTCACAGCAGGCGTCAGCAGGGTGACTCCCAGTCGGCAGAGTACGTCTCCTCGGTTGCTGACCGCCCACAAAGGAATCTGCTCTGCCGCTCCCAGGGCTTCACATAGGCCGATGGTCACATCACTCAGTAGGATGGGAGGGACTTCCTGCCATGGTCCTGTGGTTGTCAGTTTACATTTCCTGTCAAAGATGTTGTGTTAAAGGTTGGTTGTTGGTGTGTTAGCACTGGGCTGGAGCAAACATATGTTAAATAACTCTGCTGTGTACACTGATCTAGTCAGCGGTTTTTTCCAACCCCAATTGGTTAAGGATAAGATATAGGTAAAATAAAACTGTTTAAAAACAAGCCAGGGTTGTTTAAACTTTAAACAGTGCTGAGTTGCCAGCGTGTGACAGACAAGATGGTTGTGAGCTCATTAAACAGCATCAAGAGGAATTGTAACGTAGTATCTTGACATTCAGTACCTGGCCCATCGCCTACGACGAACAAAGTCCTTCAAGGTCTTGTGACCATGATAGGAGCTGTAAGAGTCAACACAGGGCGAGAAAACACATGATAACAATGGAAACTAACACATTTCATGGTTGGTTTAATAAAAGGAAAAAGATTGAGATAATATGCGTTGGATAGACCAACTAATGTGTTAGAGTAGTTTAGATAGACGTACGCTGGAAAATCTGCTGCGTATTGCCAACCTTCTTTGTCTGTCCCTCCTGAGATTCCGTAGTCAATTGCCCATTCAGTCACCTGATAGAAATAGAACAGTGAGCAGGGCAACAGTGAGCCAAACACTGACCATCTACTGATGCACAGGTCACATTGAGTTCAAGATCAAAAGTAACAGCTTCCGCTCTATTGTTTTTTGTGGTGCCCACCCATGTCCAGTGCGGGGACGGTGTCTTCGTGTTCGTCTTGGTACACTCATGCAGTCCTGTTGCATCACTCCACATGTAGCGATCTGTCGGCAGACCTCTGATGGTGTATCCTGTGACTGGGTTCCATCTCTGGTTCTCATAGATGTAGACGCTCTTCACATCTGTCTGGGTGAAGATGTTATCTGTGCTGCTGGCTAGACCTACCAAACCGGAAAAGAGAGGTTGCTGTTACCGGCTAACACATCCCTTACCCCCGTTAAAACCGAACTGTGTGTGATTCTGCTAAAACTGGGGGTTTAGGCCAGGTATCTGTATAAGCACTTTGTGAAAACTGCTGTTGTAAAAATAGCATTTAAATTTGATTGATTGATCATGTTTTACTATAATTTCAATTTCATACCACCTTGGGGAATGAATGTATCAAGTTCCATTAAAACACATGGAAATTACTGGGTGATTCCCAACTTTTAAATGTTACATGTAAATGTCATTATGTACATGTTAAACACTCGGGCATGCAACTAAGTGGCTGGCTGTACAATAATTGGGAATATTTAGTGGATGCATTAAAACAGGGCCGGCCCCAGGCATAAGCAAACTAAGCAGCTGCTTGGGGCCCCGTGGCCAACAGGGGGCCCCCAATCGAGTGCACAAATCAAATTTTGCTTAGGGCCCCCAAAAGGCTTGGGCCGGCACTCCTTTGAAATGTACAGTAGTCCAGTAGGATTCAGTTTCTTGTATATAAAGTGTGTTTACCCTGGAAGAAGCCACCTCCGTAGCCCCCGGTGTACACCCAGGCGGTGTGGTCATAGCCCACCCCCCACACCACCCCCAGACTGTTACACTCCACCAGACGCAAGTGACCCCCCACCTGGCGCCAGAACCTACAAAGACACACAAACACAAATAATTGACAGAACAGCTAGTGGGTAAAGGCAAAGGACGAGTCTCAAATGTTCCTGCCAGGCTGGCTGCTGGACAACGTGTTGATGGAAAAGAGAGAAAGACAGATTAGAAAGTCAAGGACATTTACTAGAAAGCTCATGGCCATTCATTAATTTAATATATCTACAGTCAGGTTCATACAGTTTTGGACAAGTTATCATTATTTCTGCAGTCTACCATATCCTATTGGAATTTAAATTAAATAACGATTATCAGCTGAAAGTGTAGACATTCAGCTTGAATTTGTAACTATTTACATCCAAATTGGTTGAACGGTGTAGGAATTACAGCATGTTTTATTAGCGTCCTCCCAAAATTAACTGGACAATTAGCTGCTCCATTGCCAGGTGGGTTTTAGTCCCTCATTACTGTCACGTCTCCCTGTCTTGGAGCACGCTTTGCTGGCGTCTGGGCTCCAGCTGCTGACGTCTTCAGCCTTCTGATGTAATACATAAAACACCTGTTAGATATTTTGTTCATTAGTATGTGTATATAGGTTCCGTTAGTCTGCTGGTTCTTTGTGTGATATTGTCAGTCTGTGCCGAGTGGAGCATTGCGCAACGTGCGTTTTGTGCCTTGCACAGCAAACTTTGATTTGGGCCGACTGCCCGTATTATCTATTGAGCCAAGTTGCTGACTTGCATTGACTGTAAATAAATATACAGCTTGACGTACACCTGCATATGAATCCAATCCATCCTGCACCATCACAATTACAAGTATGCAGATAAAGGGACTCGATTTGATAGCAAGAGTAGCATTCAGAATCTGTTGCTGTCAACTGTTCAAAGAGCTGACATTGCCAGTGAAGCAAGCCAGCAGAGAGATAGCAAAATCCTTATGTCTGGCCAAATCAATTATTTTGTACATTCTTAAAAAGAAAGAACACACTGGAAAGCTTGGGGAACACAAAAAGTCCCTTAAGTCCATGGTAAAATAACTGTGGTCGAAGACTGGAAAAATATTTCTCTGATGATGAAAAACCCCTTCACACTATTTGGCCAGATCAAGAACACCCTCCAGGAGGTTTGTGTACACGTCAAAGTTAACAATCAAGAGAAGACTTTGTTAGAGTAAATATTGTGTTAACCACAATATAAATTATAGGTAAGCCTCAAAATCTGGGAGACTAGATTATCCAAAAAACATTTAGAAAAGAGCAACTTGTATAAGAATTATGGTAAGAGGAGAGTATGATAAAGGTAAGGAACTGCTTATGTTTCGAGGTATATAACCTCATCTGTGAAGCATGGTGAAGATAGTGTTATGGCAAGGGCATTTTATGGCCAGTTTTATGGAACTGGTTCCCTTGTTTTTATTGATGATGTGATTGCTGACAAAAGTAACGTGTTTAGGACTATGCTATCTGCTTAGATTAAGTGAAATAGTGCAAAACTATGACTCGAAGCATACTGTGCAAAGCACCCAAATACTTTTTAAGGCAAATAAGTGGAATGTTCTGGAATGACCAAGTCAATCGGCTGACCTGAATCAAATTTAGCATACAATGCACTTGCTGAAGGCAAAACGCCCCAAGAACCATCATTAACTGAAGGCCTGGCAGAGTATCACCAGGGAACACTCAGCATTTGGTCTTTAAGTTCCAGAATTCAGGCATTCATTAATTGCAAAATGATTGCAACCAAGTATTAAAACTCAAAGTTTAAAACATGGTTATGTTCGTTTGTCCAATTAGTTTGAGCCCCTAAAATCTGAGGTAATATATAAACATGGTTGTAATTCCTACACGTTTCATACAATAATTTTGAGAAAACCCTTATATTAAAGATGAAAGTTTACACCCAAAGCACATCTTGATTGTTTTTCATTCAAATCCAATGTGTTGGTGTACGGAGCCAAAATGACAACAATCTTGTCACTGTTTAGGGTTACAAAGTGTAGAAACATTCCGGTAAATTTCTAGGAACAGGCCATTTAAGTTAAGCCCCAGACTTTTGGGAATTGTGCTTAATCTAAAATGTATCGTATAACAATGAACCATTTTTGTGGGATACTAAAAATACTATTGTAGGTCTTGTGGCATATTTTACACAAATGAATCCACATTTCAATGGAATTTGCAACCCTCTGGATTTACAGTACATTCTTCCATCACATTAACAGCTGATTCTCAAGATCTTGCAAACTAATTACATGGTGTTTTTTTCACTTTTGTGTCACAAAAAAATACTTGGTAAAAAAAACAAATGGTAAAAATCCCAATACAATCCTATTTCAATCTAGGTTGTCAAACTACAAAATGTGGAAAGATACAAAGGGGTGAATACTGAAAGTATGCAAGGCACTGTATATTCAATGCAAATAACCACTATATTTAAATGGTATTAATATTAATTTGCATATATTTCTGTTAAATTCCATATATTCCCACAGAAGGTTTCCATCTCTGAATATTCCCCAAAATGTGCAACCCTATTACTGTTCTAATATTTTTGGATCTGACTATATATATACTCAGCAAATAACAAATGCATGATCCAGTATAGTTTTGTATATATCTTACATCTGATCGCAGGGTGTGGGGTACGGACAGGCCTCCAGACCAGCAGAGGGCTCACTGACAAAAATATCCCCTTTACAGGTGACTGACCAGATGGCCTGTTTAGAAGGAGGGCCCTGGATCCCCCGGGACTCACAAGCCGACATACTTAGCAGAGCCAGCTGGGGGTACAAAGATATAGATAATATTACGGCTTTAATTCATGTAAATTCCGCTAATTAAGCACTGCTTTGATGTTCTACGTGTGTATGATTAAGCTAATTAAGCACTGCTTTGATGTTCTACGTGTGTATGATTGTCCCGATTTATGTAATTTTGTGTCATCACCTTTTAAAAAACTACAAGCAGTAAATTGCAATATTCTTGCCAATGTTTAGAGCGTATTACTGTATATGTCATGATCCTTATCCTATAGTACTTGCTACATATTACTGCATACAAAACAGGTATTGATGACAATTAATATAGTTTAGCAACTGCTCAAGCAATAATATTTTTTTATATAAATGCCTTCCTTACACCCAATCACTTTTGCTCACGAAATAACCAGAAACAACATAATCCACTAGTGCCAAAATCAATGCCTTGCGTCAGGCAGGAGATAGTAATCCAGCCTCCAGAAACCAGGCCAGGAGAATGAGTGGTGCAGCAACAACAACATATGTAATTGGAAATCAAGTGCATTTATCCATTTCTCAATCCATTAACCTCCCCAGGCCTGGAAAGCACTGTACCTTCTCTGTGCTATTGTGTTATTTTCAGCACTTATCGTGTGCCTGGGTACATATAAATTGACTTCAATTATTGTGGCCAGACGCACAACTGTTGTGTCTTAGGTTGTCCCGAAGTTGGGATCTTACCCGTCGTTGGCTTTTTTAAATGGTATTAATATTAACTTGCATATATTTCTGTTAAATTCCACATATTCCCATGAACCGCCCATGCTGGCTTGCCTGGTAGGCTCTCCTCTCTCCACTGGGATATCCTCACTCCAATGCTACCCCTGCAGTGGTTACGGTCTGCTGGACCCTTTGGGGGTGTGGTCTTGGCAATGTGGGTGGGTCGGAAGCATGCCTGCTTGCTCCTGCCCGAGGCTTTCCTTGTGCAGGACCACGTCTTGTCCCCCCGTCTCAGCCCCAGATGTTATGCTGCAATAGTTTATGTGCCGGGGGACTAGGGTTTTTCTGTCCCCAGAGGGAGATAATATATTCATTTTAGGGTCAGAGCTGTATCAAGGTACTAGACCCAAGGTATGCCCACTCTAATGTTCCTGATGTCATGTTCATCCTAGGAGGACCCAAACCCTAAGAACATGCGACAGGACCATGTGGCCTGATGACTCCCTTCTGTCCCTGTCCTGTGCCCAACCAGCTGCTGTGCTAGATCCCATGTGACTGCGGTTGACGATCACGTTTCCACCTGGTGACGCCAGCTTTCATCTCCAAGTGGCTTCACGTTCTTCCTTCACAAGACCACCGAACTGTATTGATGCTACATAAAGACTATGGTCACAGCCCACCCATCATATCTTCATTGTTGGACAATAATTGAACATTGATAAACAAAGTGACCTTATTACAATGGGCTGCGTACCTTCAGATCCCCCATCCGGTACAGCCAGAAGAGGACTGGCCACCCCCTTGAGTCTGGCCTCTCTCTAGCTTTCTTCCCAGGTCCCACCTACTAGGGAGTTTTTCCTAGCCACTGTGCATCACTTGTGTTGCTTGCTTTTGGGGGTCTCTGGCCGGGTGTCTGTCAAAGGACTTTGTGACAACTGCTGTTGTAAAAAGGGCTTTATAAATACATTTGATTCATTGATTGATTGGCTAACCAGCCTTCTTCACTAGCAACATATCAGGTACTGTAATGGGGAGGATTGGAGGAGATGTTTGTCAAAAGACCATTTCTCAAGCAGCCTGCAGCACAAGGCTGATTTTATAGACGAAAGTGAGCACCACCCATTCTTCACATGGCCATAGTTCATCACAAGGCACAAACCAAAATAGTCTCCAGATCAGAAAACCCTGGCCAGCGACACATGATCCCTATTCATTCAAACTTACACAATAAAACTGCTTTAATTGTCCATACAGGTCCACTCTGAAACACAGCGACTCTCTTTCTCTATTTAATAAAACAAGCAATAATCTAACAACATTGTAAGTATTTAAGAAGTATTTTAAGAAGTGATTTTATTTAGGAATAATTTCTGGATGGTACAGCCAGGCTTCCTGAAACTATGATGCGTGCATGTTAACGTTTCAATCCCATCAGAATGCATTCAGGACCAAAACTATTATCTCTAAACACAAAACCATGATGGTCTTCTCATATCTGCTTACAATGTTGTTCTTGTCATTTACTACTCAAACACCTAAGATTGTAGTTGGTTGTTATCATTGCAAAACAAACCTTTGTATGCTGCAATATTAGGCTAAAATGCTAACACTCATTATATTAAAGATATTAACAGGCAAAAACAAAAGTGTTGCGTTATATAATATAATTTTGTTCAGTGTATAAACTACCCTAACCTAACCTACCCAGTCGAGGGGTATAACATCTCCAGCTTGGTGTGAACAGTGATAATATAACCTACCCAGTCGTACATCTCCAGCTCGGTGGCAGCAGCTAGTCTGATTGGCCACCTCTGTTTGGTCCTCTCTGCTGTATAGATGGCAAATGTGTGTTTGGAGTCATTCAGTACTGGCACCAATATAGTCACCTCATTAATGAACGCATGCAGGTACTGGAGAAAAGAGAGAAAGTTTAGGGGTAAACAACTTATTAGAGACCATGCTAATATCTTGCGCTTACAGTATATTCACACTCACACAAAAGATGGCCGACCTCTCACCTTCTTCTCCTCGTGGAAGTTGTAATAGAGGAACAGAATGCCGTCCTTGTTTCCGTCTGGTCCTGAGAATTGCTCCAGTGCAAACCTGACGTCCACCCAATTGTGGGGCTTCCAGTCCCTCCACCACTGCATGGAGCCCTTCTTTACCCACACAGACTGACCCGGAGGGGGTAACAGGGGAAGACAAGGGGGGCGCAAGTGAGACGTTTACACGCCAAAGACATTGAAACTCAGTTGTTCACAATTCCTGACATTCAATCCTAGTAATCAACATTGTACATTTGGAAGACCCATTTGCAACCAAGCTTTAACTTGACTGATGTCTTGAGATTTTGCTTCAATATATCCACATCATTTTCCTTCCTCATGATGCCATCTATTTTTTAAAGTACACCAGTCCCTCATGCAGCAAAGCACCCCCACAACATGATGCTGCCCCCCCTTACTTCACGGTTGGAATGTTGTCCTTCAGCTTGCAAGTATCCCCCTTCTTTCTTCAAACATTACAATGGATTTTTTTCCTCAGACCAGGTGACATTTCTACAAAAAGTATAATATTTTTTCCCATGTACAGGTGTAAACTGTATTCTGTGGGAAAGTTGGCCTGCTCCCTCATCCCGGTTTACAGTGCTGAGGGCATGCTTTCGGATCTCCACTGCCTTAGTGATTCAGCTATGGAAAGCAACAAATACCATTGCTGGATTGCTGAGGCAGTGGAGATCCGAAAGCGTGCTGCCAGCACTGTAAACCGGGATGAGGGAGCGTACCAACTTTCCCACTCCTGGGACGCAGTGCTACATAAATTCTCCCTGCCATCTGGGGGGGTCGTCGGGGGGGGGGCCTCACATCCGGATTCTTAGGGGTGCATTGGGCGGCAGGGAGGTGCAGTGTCATTCCATCACACAGGTAGAATGACACAAATCAAATATAACACACCCACAGTCGACGTCACAGTAACACCACATGGCGCTTCTGAAATTGACTGCAGAGCCAGTAATCGAAACTGTCAGGTATGACAAAGATTAATATAAGCCGGTCGACAAGAATTACATACTAAGATATAACAGCTGTGTGGTTCCATTGTGTTTATACTTGTGTACTATTGTTTATATAGATTAACGTACTACCTTCATGCATTTGCTCACAAGGTTAAACCAGACTTGTGTAGGTCTACAATTGTTATCAGAGTTCTTGGCTGATTTCTTTAGATTTTTCCATGATGTCAAACAGAGGCACTGAGTTTGAAGGTAGGCCTTGAAATACATCCACAGGTACACCTCCATTTGACTCAAATTATGTAAATCAGAAGATTCTAAAGCCATGACATCATTTTCTGGAATTATTAAAGCTCAACTTAGTGTATGTAAAGAGTCAACTTAGTGTATGTAAACTTCTGGCCCACTGGAGTTGTGATATAGTGAAATATAAGTGGAATAATCTGTATGTAAACAATTGTTGGAATAATTACTTTTGACATACACAAAGTTGATGTCCTAACCAACTTGCCAAAACTACAGTTTGTTGGAGTGGTGAAAAATGAGTATCAGTTTGCTTCCTAACTGGACAGATTAAAATTTGAATTAACTTGGTGTTATACGGTGATGATTGCATGTTCCCTAAATAGTTTTGACCAGTTTACCGGTAGTACATGTTTGTGGTGTTTAAATTTGTCATTACCTGTTCAACGGCCTGTTCGTAGTGTTTAAAGTTTTCCATCTCTCTCTTGGTTCGTTCACTGAGTTGCTCAAAGATTTGTCTGCGCCACGCTGCCGTCTGGGCCGGACTGACAGACAGACTCATAGACTGGACGGATGATGCAATGGCTACAGGAGACATACAGACGTCAAGTAAAATCTTTTACAATTGTTGCATTTTACAGTAATAAAACACATTATTGGCAATTTTAATATCTATGGCCACCTGTGACGGAATTGAACCAGTTAAGCTGGGTGTGACCGTCCACAGCACAACCTCCTCCTGAGATCCAGGCCCAGAGCGGATGCTCATCAGCCCCATACAGCTCGTCCAGGCCCAGAGTGTAGGTGGCCACTGAGGACAAACTACAGGTGTCAGCAGTGTCCCCTCTCCCCCCTGCTGGCCCCACTGCCAGATGAGAATGGGCTTCTTCCAGGTCAACGTTAGTCCACTGGGCCCCCCCCCCAGAGAGGCTGGGGGACAGAACCAGTGCTGGGACAGGAGGTCTGGCCTCTGTTTCTCCAAGAATGCCCTCTTCTTCTGGGATGGAGGCAGCGCCCGTGGTGGCACAGTCCTGTTTGGCCTCACGGTCGGAGAGAATCTCAGATATGAAGCTGTCACTGGTGACCTTAGGGATGCGTGGTTTGGGGACGTCTGGTTGGAGGGGAGGTGTTGCAGGGGGAGGGGATGAGGGGCCAGCTGCTCCCTCTAGCACCACCCTCTGTTGACCGACCTCAGTGTCCGAGTCTTCACTCATTACAGATTGGGCTTGAACCTCCCCAGTGAAGAAGCAACCAGCACTTTGGTGCGGACAGAGAGAGAGAGAGAAAGAGAGGAGAGAGAGCGAGAGGGTGAGACCGAGACAGGCAGAGAGAAATAGGAGAAAAAACAAAAAATGTCAGTTTTTATACTTTCGCCATGAGTGGATGTCCCGAAACGAGAGCAGAGCGCAAAATGCTCAGTCAATTCAAGAATCTTTGAGTGTGAGTTAAAAACCGTCAGAAATCTCTGGAACATGCTAACATCTCTGTTGATGATTCTACAATACATTAAACACTAAACAAAGACATCTCAAACATATTGCTGAACTGAAACAGTTTTTTAAGGAGGAATGGTCCAAAATTCTTCCTGACCATTCTGCAGGTCTGATCCCTAAATACAGGAAATGTTCGGTTGAGGTTATTGCTGACAAAGGAGGGTCAACAAGTTATTAAATCCAAAGGTTTCAAATACTGTCCACCCTGCATTGTGAATGTGTACACAGTGTGTTCAATAGACATCAAAATGCATAATTGTTTATGTTATTAGTTTAAGCAGAATATATGTCTATTGTTGTGACTTTTGTGAGCAATTTTATGACCAATTTATGCAGAAATCCAGGTAATTTCATTTTTTATTTAATTGTAAACAGATGTTTCTATGCCAACAAAGCACTTGATATTGAAAATTGAGAGACAAAGAGAGAGAAAAACAGAGATTGTGCTTGGGTATGTTTATGTGAACATGCCCACAGCCCACCTGGTCAGACTGCTGGTGCTGTTTGCGGAGTGGGGCCTGATGTCTCCTTCTCTGGGCACATTGACAGCTTTCCAGGCCTTACCACTCAACTCACTTGAGGTTACCCCCTGGCGAAAATACACTGCCCGGTCCTCACGGCCGATGCCCCACACCTAGGCACACAATAATGTATTCCTTACCATTAGTACACTACTATTACATCGTTACACATATTGACTAATCAAATATTTATAATGATATAATGGTAGTAGTAAGTTCAAGGCTTGGCTAAAAGAAAGGCAATAACTAAAAATGTTAGTAGAGTGCATGAAGTCAATTCTGTAAGTCTATGACTAACATGTGACAACTACAAAGACATTTCTTGGGACAACAAACACGGATTACTGTCTCAGACATACTTGGTATCATGCTATAGCGCTGTGCTGTTGGTCATCAGAAAGCAGCATAGCATCCTACATTCCACTGCTGGTTTGCTTCTAAAGCTAAGCAGGGTCAGGCCTGGTTAGTCCCTGGATGGGAGACCAATGCTGCTGGAATTAGTGTTGAAGGGCCAGTAGGGGGCACTCTTTCCTCTGGTCTAAAGATCATTCCCAAAACCCAAGGCAATGATAGATTGGCCCTGTGTAGGGTGTTGTCTTTCGGATGGGACGTTAAACGTGTGTCCTGACTCTCTCTGGTCCCTGATGATCCCATGGCAATATATGTCAGAGTAGGGGTGTTAAACCTGTTGTTCTGGACAAATTTCCAAAATACCATCATGACAACCTAATCATCCCCAGCTTTCAATTGGCTCTATTATCCCCTTCCCTCCCCCCACTTCTCCCCAGGTCTTTGCTGTTGATGAGAAGCGGTTCCCTGTCAACTTGCCTTTCATAAATAAAATGAAAACAATGGCACGACTTCCTAAGCTGACCCCTGGTCCTGTTGAACCTGCCGATTCACCTGATTCCAGCGGTAGGTCATGGCTCCTTACCTGGTCGTTGAGGCCCACGTTAATGGTGACCATCTCTCCCACCATGCTGATCCAGCCTGAGCCACAGGGGTTATGGGAGTTGATGCCACGCCTGAACCACACCTGACAGGTACAGATGTGTGGTCCCATTCAGAGGTAGAATTTAGTGGTGGAATTCGAATGTCATTAGTCTTTTTACCCTTAGAATACTTAGTTCATCAATTGCGAAGCACTGGAATGACAGTTCAGTTAGTGTTACCTTGTTGTCCTTGGTGACGGACCAGACTACGTTAACGCCGACAGAAACATGGATGGCTCCCACGTGTGGGCTGGGGGAGTCCACTACTACCCACGTGGAACCTGTTAAGTACAAGAATTAGTTCATGAAATTCTGTTAAATTCAAGCATTAGCTCATGAAACTCTGGGCGTGTGTAATCTGTAATCTGAGGGAAATGTGTCTCTAATCGATCCATGATTTGCAGCAGGCAGAGGCAGACCGACAACATGGAAGGAGGAGGTGGGGGTTGGACTACAGGTTGTGTGTAGAACCGGGCTGGTTGGAATGGGACCCTGTCTGTGATGAGATTGCAGCCAAAATCTTTACAGTCCTGTAGCCAATCAGACTGCATCCAGCTGCGTAGCTCCTCCTCCATGGTGAGCTTGACAGGCCCGCTAGGTCTGTTGAATTTCACTCGGTGTGGAGTGATAGTTAATCTGTCCAATACTATGATTATTTTCAAAACCGCCAATGCTTCATCTTGTACATGTACATACAACATATACAGGTACGAAACGTGTGTGTTCATTACAAATTTTCAAGCCAATTTTATAATGCCATCTGGCTCTTATAAATGTGTGTTGTGTAAATGAAATCATTCAGTTAGGGTTCGTTGACAGGCAGCAGGTGGCTCCTCCCCCTCCTAGCCGCCCACCTTGGGGACAGTCTCTGGTGACGCCCTCCCTGACGATGAGTTGTCCCTCCCAGAGTACAGCCCAGACCAGGTCTAGAGGACCACAGCTGATCTGCACCACCTCCCCAGGCACAGACACCTCTTCCCAGCTGCTCCCTTCTGGGTCGTGGTGCTGGATGCCCTCACGGAACCACACCTGATGACACACATGCAATCCCAGCAGGTCATCTAATGGGATCTAATGGGCTTCGTGTACATGCTGTGAACTCCACAAGTATTTGGACGGCGACACTGCTTTTGCTTCCGATTTGTATTTATTTCATGACTTCGCGGTTAAAATGCACACAAGCATACATATTGTTTTGTACATAGTCCCTTCATTTTAGGTACGGTGTGTGTTCATGTCTCTACAGTACTGTGTGATGCAGTGAGGTCAGACTGTGTGGAATCATGTGGAATGTCACATAGGCTCTGTACAGGTACCGGAGCTGTAGGTTATTTGATTATGTAGACAAGTTGGACATTACAGAGACATTTATCATACAAACTGGAAAAAATAAAAACAGTCAATCCCTCATCGACTCTTAACCAATAAAAGAGAAGCCTGTGGTTAATGCTCATTGGATGAGGTTATGGTTATATGGTGCTGACAGGTGAGTACAATCATCAGAAGCATATTCTAAACCCTCATTTTTGTAAGATATGTGGGAAGATGTTTTTCAACATGGCGAAAACTACAGAGCCAAGACACCTGACCTTTACATCTCTAACATTACAGAACTGTCTGACATTACAGAACGCTGTCTTAGTTGTAATTGTATAGGTAACTCTGAGATGCTAGGAGATGTACAGCAGTACATTACAGAACACTGTCTGAGTTGTATTGTATAGGTAACTCTGAGATGCTAGGAGATGTACAGCAGTACATTACAGAACACTGTCTGAGTTGTATTGTATAGGTAACTCTGAGATG
>JACXGM010009865.1:10103-27103 GCA_016801145.1 Umbra pygmaea | reverse complement strand
GTCATTCGGAAATCAAGGTGCCAGAGTCTGGAGGAAGACTGGGGAGAAGGAAATGCCAAAATGCCTGAAGTCCAGTGTCAAGTACCCACAGTCAGTGATGGTCTGGGGTGCCATGTCAGCTGCTGGTGTTGGTCCACTGTGTTTTATCAAGGGCAGGGTCAATGCAGCTAGCTATCAGGAGATTTTAGAGCATTTCATGTTTCCATCTGCTGAAAAGCTTAATGGAGATGAAGATTTCATTTTTCAGCATGACCTGGCACCTGCTCACAGTGCCAAAACCACTGGTAAATGGTTTACTGACCATGGTATTACTGTGCTCAATTGGACTGCCAACTCTCCTGACCTGAACCCCATAGAGAATCTGTGGGATATTGTGAAGAGGAAGTTGAGAGACGCAAGACCCAACACTCTGGATGAGCTTAAGGCCGCTATTGAAGCATCCTGGGCCTCCATCACACCTCAGCAGTGCCACAGGCTGATTGCCTCCATGCCACGCCGCATTGAAGCAGTAATTTCTGCAAAAGGATTCCTGACCAAGTATTGAGTGCATAACTGAACATAATTATTTGAAGGTTGACTTTTTCTTTTTTTTGTATTACAAACACTTATTTTATTGGTCAGATGAAATATGCTAATTCTTTGAGATAGGAATTTTGGGTTTTCATGAGCTGTATGCCAAAATCATCAGTATTCAAACAATAAATTACCTGAAATATTTCAGTTGGTGTGCAATGAATCTAAAATATATGAAAGTTTAATTTTTATCATTACATTATGGAAAATAATGAACTTCACAATATGCTAATTTCTTGAGAAGGACCTGTATATAGTTCCCCCCTGGGGAAAGTATCAGATAGTAAACTGATAAGAACATATGATTCTAAGTTTTCATTATCCAATACAATACAGCCATATGGGACCAATGCCCAACACATTACACACAATTATTCGCAACTTACCCAAGACCATGTTGACATCTTTTTGTCTTGTTAACTGAATGGCAGCACTGCTATATCCACCGTTTTGATTTGCACTGTTGTTGTTGTTGCACAGTACCTTTTGAAAAGCTGTTTGGAATGTGTCCTGGGACACTACCGTTAGTAATTGCACTATGAGCATTAATTGCACTTTATTATGTTGTTCTATGCTATATTGCACGTGTCTGGTTATGATATTTTCAAGTATTTTAATAAAGAAGATCATGTTTCAAGTTCAAGTAGTTGGAATCTTAGAAAATCCTTTTTTTACTGTGGTATCGAAATCGGCATCTAGAATCATGTAATTTTACTGGTATTGGCACCGACTACTACATTTTTGGTATCGTGACACCCCTAGTCCTGCCCCCCACTCTGTGTTAATCAGCACACCTGGAACATTAACGTCTCTATTTATGTCTCATTTGATATGTGTTCCAGTGTGCGTTATTGTCTCCATGTGAGGGTTGTCTTGTGCTTTGTGTATTCTATTACTGAGTAAACCCTCCTCATTGCAAGGTGTGATTTTTATTGTTTTGGGATTACTGTTCCCCACTACTATATATTATTGTGCCTTTGAAAAGGCACAATAATGTTTTTTAGACATTGTTTGGTCCCGAGCCATTAAAAATCCTCCTTGTTGATGTATTCACCTAAACACTTTCGCCTGACTTCTCCCTGCTCGACGTGTTACAATCTCATCCACTTTGGTGATGCACGGCTGCCATTTTGAACTAGAACACTCACCACACATCAGCTATCACAGTGTTTTCAACCCTCTCCTCAGGGCACACCAGATGTTCCACAGTTTAGCTGTAGCTGATGAACTTGCTCACCATATTCATTAAACAAGGGCTTGATAATTAGCAGATAAGTTGAATCAGGTGTGCTAGCTCAGAAATAGATCAAATACTTGGAATGGCTGGTGGTCCCTGAGGAGAGGGTTGAAAAACACTGATCTATCAGGTTCAGAGATGAGTAGTTACAGTGGTGCTTGAAAGTTTGCATACGCCTGGAGAATTGATAATAGATGTACCATTTTCAGAGAAAAATGAGTGAGCAGGAAAAACATTTTTTTCATTACTAATGTGATTCATATTCAACTCTAGGTCAAAACAGATTGGCACAGTCATATTAGCATGGCAACATAGAAAATAATGAAATGACCCCTGTTCAAAAGTCTGCATACCCTCAGTTGTCAATATGGTGTATTGCCCCCTTTAGCATTAATGACAGCGTGCAGATGTTTGTGATAGTTGTCGATGAGGCCCTGAATTTATGCAGGTGGTATAGCTGCCCATTTGTCTTGGCAAAATGCCTCAAGGTCAGCAAAGTCTTTGGTCATCTTGCGTGAACCGCAAGTTTGAGATCTTTCCAGAGTGGCTCAATGATATTAAGGTCAGGAGGGTCAACTTGGCCTTGTGCTTGGTTTTAAGTCATTGTCATGCTGGACAGTCAAAGAGCGTCCCATGCACAGATTTCGTGCAGAAGAATGCAAAATGTCTGCCAGTTTTGTCACTCAATAATCAGTAACTGATTTATCAGGTCACCACTTAGGGGCAATATAGGACAGATAAACATTACATCATTCAGTAATCTCTTCCAATCTGCACTGTCCAAATGTTTATAATTTCATCTAAATTGTCATGTTTGTTAATAGTGGGAATGGACAAGATGCTGTCTCTGAAAAAGTCAGTGTTATTCAGACTCAACCTTGCAATAACTATGCATAAATAGAAATACTGTATGCAGGGCCAGTGCAAGGTAACTTGGCACATTAGGCCAAAGACCTGTGAGCCCCCCCAAGGTTAACACTCATTTAATTTCTACTAATAGTCATACTAATGAACCTTTAGATTTTTGTGTCTTTTTTTATTTTTCTTGGTGTGGTGTCAGTATTCTTGCCATGGCACAGTGCCAAGGTAAAATGAACACAATATAAACAGTGCTTCAGAAACCTTGCCATGTATCTTGCTGTCCATGATCTGGCCCAGCAGAAAATGAGGTAGCATCTACTGCTGTAAATTATAGACTAAAATTTCATATTATAATCATCAGGTGGGCATTCTCCTTCTCTGGTGTTTCGATGATTGGCCCACGACACCTCCAGAGGGCTCATCGTCCCAGGTGTGCCCCCCTCTACCTTCAACCCTTACGTGCCTCAGGTGTTATTAGGGGCCCAGGTGAAGTCTCCCCTTTTCACCCATAGCCATCGACTTGCTTCCCCTGCTGCACCTGAAAGGGCTTTGATGGTTTGGCATAGGGTTTGGCCTCGCACTCCCAATTACTTAAGCAGCCTGCTGGTTGACTTGCCTACGAAGTTGCTGCTGACTTCCACCCGGCAAACCTTGGATTTCTATCCGCGTTGCTCAGCATCCACTGCCAGCTCAGCATACTTAAGGCTCTTGCGCTCAAATGCCTCCTCTACAGCAGCCTCCCAGGGAAGAGTAAGCTCTATGATGTACATGGCGTGGAGTGAGGAGGACCAGAGCATGAGGTCTGATCTGAGGTTCGTTGTAGCGATCTCAGTAGAGAAGCACAGCCTTGGGTTCAGATCTGTCAACTTCCAGTCACGAGCCCCTCCAAGCCGGCCGATGTCTGATGTTGCATTGACTTTGGTTGTTTTTGCACCTTCTCGGATGAACTCCCTTGCGGATGAAGGATGGAATAATGGAGGAGACAGGGCATTGATCTTTAACCGTCTGACCTCCAAGGTAGCTAGCTGCCAGGCACTTCAGGACATGGTTGTGCTGCCAGGTATACCGGCCATGTGACAAGCTTGTCTTGCAGCCAACCAGAATATGTTTGAGGTTTGCGAGGGATGGACAGAGGGGGCTTGTCGGGTCTTCTCCGTACCACTGGTTGAGATTTGAGGGGGAAGGCAGGACGTCGTACGTGGCACTTAAGATGAAGCTAATGTGAAATACTTCCATGTCCATCAGCTCCCTCCAAGAGAACTTTCTCCTCTCAACTCCTTCCCATCTCATACACTGTCCTAGCTTGGCTTGTGAGATGGCCTTTGCACACTTCGTTGCCTGCTCGTGCCGCCACACCTCCTCGATGACTGGGTCCCTATATGCAAACCGAAGCATTGAGAAATTTGTAAGTGTACAGACAGTTTATTAAAAAAATAGTTTAAAAGACAGTACCGTTCGTGTACACAGCCAGGCGCCATCTTCTGAAAACAGACTCGACCAGTCGAACCACGAACGCCATGCTACGTGAGCTGAACTATGACTTGGAAACTCCTATGGCAAGAGGTTTTGTGCAAAACTTAAAGCTGGTGGCAAACTAAAATCAAACACAATTTGCTCACAGTTCAGCTCACGTAGCACAAAGTTTGTGGTTCGACTGGTCAAGTCTGTTTTCCGAAGATGGCACGTGGCTGTACATACGAATGGTACTGTCTTTTAAACTATCTTTTTAATAAACTGTCTGTACACTCAAATATTTCTCAATGCTTTGGTTTGCATGTAGGGACCCTCATTATGCTACCATGGAATTGTGGTGCTATTTTGAGCCTTGTTACTGGTATAAAATAATGATTTATTTTTACTTCATCCATGCCCTCACAACTAGCATTTAAGGTAATTATCAGTTCGCACTAAAACTGGGCACATTCGATTAGCATGACAACATATCCCAGAGAACGGTCGACTCGGTAACAATGTGTTATTAACCCCTAGGTTGATTTTACGCCGGAGTTGTCCTGTAACTGTAATTGTAATTTGTAAACCAGGTTTGCACGTATTACGTTTAGTGGGATCACCATTTTGTGATCACCGACATCGGGAGAGGGTTCAAGCCAGCCGTCAAATTCAAAATAAAGCAAAGGTCTCGAAACACTGATCAAGGCCTTCCCACTCCTTAATAGTCATTTGGGACATGGAATCACATTCTCAAACTAAATCTGGCAGATTGAATAGCCAGGCGTTCCCCTCGTCCCATATTAATGCACAACGTTGCTTTATGTTGCATTGAGACATTTTGTATTTGTGTTTCTTAAAAGAGCCCAATGAAACAACGGATTAAACAAAAGATTTGAGCTGCTCGAGTCAACCTATTTCCTACAAGTCTGTGTGCAAATCCAGCAAGCAGTCACAATGATTAACCAAATGTGCAGTTGGGATGCGTTCAACTCGCAACAGCAGCAAATACCCCAGCTACAATAAACAGGCACTCTTTCTGTGCCTTTATTTATTCATTTGATTCCGCACAAAATGAGCTTATAGTGTGCATATGATCATACTCTGGGAAACTTGCTTGTAAACCAGGTAACCTCACAAGAATGGGGATTAGGCGGGGAAACACTGACAATGCAAATTTGCTTGCTGAGCTGTCTGTTTAGCTCTGCAAAGTTAAATCAGCCATGGCCAGCCCATCCTCCTGAAGATCACACTTTCTTTTCCAGGCCTTCTTTGTTTTTGTTGTAAAGCAGAGTGGAAAGCCGTTCCCAAAGCAGGGAGGGAACAAACAAACGCTTTTATAGCCTAATTACTTTCCTGCTATTCTTTTGCTTACTCTTCAACCTCTTTTTATGATTAATTCCCTATTTTCTTTCACTGTGAATCCGGTTTAAATCCAATTCCCGCTTAAACTGGCAATCGGTAAAAAGAAAACTGTAGTCCCAGCTACTCAGTACAACTTTGTTTCGGATGTTGACATTACCTTACACTAACTATCTCACCAGCTAATAGAAATGTCTTGGGTGTCTATATCTAGCAGAATACCTTTTATAAATTCTAATAGAAGCTCCTCTTTTTCTTAGGGCAACAGAAATGTATACATGTTTAAAGGCACAAGACGTTTCCTACATTGTACTAAAATAGGATTGTTCCCATTTCCTTTATTTTACCTGATTTTAAACTGACATTTACAATCTTGGCATTTACCTATTGTTACTTTAAACAGATAGAGCGATGGGGCTTGAGCCCTTGCCATTTTCCCCTCAGACTCAACAAGTGCCCTCTTGGCTGTTGTTAATTTTTTAAAGATAAAGGTTACCCCTTTTGTTTTGCTTGAGTCCTTGTCCCCCAAAATGTCTGTGCACATTCCTTATGTATATTGTACCATCAGACATCTATAATGCATAACTTTGTATTTAATTCCAAATCTTTTTAACAGAAGTTCAGAGAACAGGCAAAAAACTTGAAGCTGTTTGATTTACATTGATTCACTTGACCAAACAACAAAAAAATATTAATATTGTAACTGCACTATTTTTGTCACAATACCCCTCTATGTAGCTGCATTAGAATGATCTACTTGTATGTTTTAATATGGTGATATAATTCTCTTTCACTTATCAAAGGCCACAAGATGGTGCTAGTTGAATGTCATAGGGAGAGTGTGTTACTGTGTCATGTTTTAATATATCTATCTTCTTGGCACTGCTTATTCTGTTAAACATTAGCAGATCAGTGACTCACCACAATACTTAGCTAAAGAAATGAAAAAATATAAATGAACTAAATCAATCACAAAGACACCAAAATCAAACACACCACACAAACAAAAACATTTTGTAGAACAGCACACTACTGATTTCTGTTCCCTAGCAGCAGCTGCATAGTGTGTTGAGTGTGAATGTTTAGCCACTGCATATAGTGCTGAGTTACATTCCCAAAGACTCTGCTCCAGCTGCTGCCACACATTGTGATGTGTGTATTACACTGGGAGGCCGATGTGTATGTCTGGTGCTTGTTTTCAGTTATGTACAATGGACTAAGTGAGTTGAATAAAGCTATGGATTCAATTGATGAGAAACGATACTTATACAGGCCAGGCATATTCATGTGTGAGCTATTTAAAATGACAATGACACAAATGTACTATCTACTCACCAACATTTTCAGGAAGTAATCAGTTTCTTGCTCTATATATTTTATGTGGTTGTTTATCCTAACTTAAAAAGTATGTGCCAGAAATGTCCCACAATCAACACAGTAATGATATATCAAATGGAAAAGAACTGCATCAGTACACAATTAATATTGAAAATTAGAATGACAGTGCTCTGTGGAAGTTGTCAGTCAAATGAAAACACAACAGCAGCTGTTTCTGGCCACTGATCACTTCTGGACTGATTTCAAATGGTCATTTTGCACCCATCATCAGTCCTGTTCTCGTCATTATTAAAGACACTGCTTATTTAAATCATTAATGCACCTACCCAGTCTGGAGCTGTTTGGTTCTGTGTTTTTTGGGGAAGTCGGTAGTGCGTCCTTTGCTCATTGCCCATACTTATTGTTATTCAGAACTGAAGTTTCATGCTATGATTAGTAGAACTATGTTACTATGGTGGAAAGCATTCCCTAAAGGCACAGAATCAAATGCCAAGACTTGAGTGATGCAACTCCATGCAAATGGTTTATACCTCATTGGTCAATGTTTTATACTGTATATATATTAAAGTGTTATAAAATATCACTTAACATTTTCTGTCTGAACTAGTATTTATACACAATGCAATCAAGCCTCTACTGTTTTGCTGGTGAAATTTTCATTGAATGTTAATGACAACAATCCTACATCCTGGAGAGTGTTTCTGACCTGTTAGACAGTTCTGTTTTTTCATTGGTAATTATTATTCAGACATTCCCTTTAGTAGCCTGTTATTCAGAATGGAATTTTACATTCTGCTTCACTCCATTATTCACTCACACAGAAATTACAAAGATGGGCATAGCTAGCAATTTAGGTAACCCATTTAGTGACCTTCCTTGGTCTACTGGGTTGTTTCCCATAAATGAACTCACCTGTGCTCACATTCTTCTTTCTCTAAATGATTTATCCTCATTTATTTTCCTCATGATGTCCAGCTTGACATGCATTGCACAGCAAGTTAAAATGCAAAACCTACAGTCAGGAGTAGACTTTAAAACCTTTCTCTTGCTGTTCATATGTTGGTATAGGACTCATCGTCTAGTTGACTATTAGGTCCCTTCCCAATGAGCAACAAGACTATTGCATTTAATTATTCTTTTGCTAGGAAACAATGTTTAAAATATGTTGTGTACCATATAACAATACTTGCGCTATATCAATTATGAATAAATACATTTACATTACATTAAATATTACATCATAGCTTTGAACAATTTTCAAAGTACGAAATAGGAAGTTTCACATTTTTATATGTTGTAAAATTGAAGTGCAGGAGGCAGTCAACTAATAATGCAAGCAGTGGATAGCTTGTGGTGCTGAAATGTGAATTGTAATAGACTACTGCATTACCAAATGGATGTGGACAGCAAATAGTGCTGAAAGTAATTTGTGGACATCACAAACAGCAATAGGGCTTTGTTTAATAAAATGATAGGCAGGGCTACCCATTTGACAAATGCAATAACAGTATACTATTCAAATTAAATATAAAATGGATAATGTTTTCATAAAGTACTGTGCAAAAGGCTTAGGGACAATATTATTCTATAAACTGAAGATGCATTAAAAAATAATGAGAAAAAAATACCTAAATATAAAAACAAACAATATAAAGAGCAGTATCCAGTGAACAAAAAAAAAAATATATATATATATACAGTGCCCTGCAGGATTATTGGCACCCCTAGTAAAAAAAGGGTTAGTAAAAAGCCATCTTTTGGTAAATTGGCATAATGTCACAATGAAAGAATTACAAACATCTAACCTTTAATTGAAGTATATTCAGAGAAAAAAAATCTGTCATCATATAATAATTTCTAACAAAACCATGTTTGCCATGGTTATTGGCACCCCTGCATTTAATACTTTGTACAACCTCCCTTTGTCATTATAACAGCACTGAGTCTTCTCCTGTAAATCTAATAAGGTTGAAGAAGACAGAGCAAAGAATCTGAGATCATTCCTCTTTACAGAAACTTTCCAGATCATCCAGGGTCCTTGCTCCTCTCTTATGCACTGTCCTCTTCAGCTCAGTCCACAGGTTTTAAATAGGATTTAGGTCAGGGGACAGAGATGGCCATGGCAAAAGCTTGACTTTGTGTTCAGTGAACCATTTTTATGTAGATTTGGACGTATTTTTAGGATCATTGTCCTGCTGAAAGATCCAATGACGAAACAGTTTCCAATTCCTGGCAGAGGTACCCAGATTCAGATTTGGAATTTTCTGGTACTTCACGGAGTTCATGATGCCATGTAGTCTAACAAGGTTCCCAGGGCCTTTGGAGGACAAACAGGCCCACAACACACAGAACCTCCACCATACTTAACAGTGGGGATCAGGTTATTTTTATTATGGTTCCAGTCAAAGTTCCAGTAGTTTTTAGCATACCCCAGGTGCTTATGTTTGTGGTGTAATGACAGGAATGGCTGTTATCTGGCACACTTTACAAATAATTGGTTGGCATGAAGGTGCTGTCTAATGGTCCTTTTAAGAATTTGTGACCACACAATGCTACTCTCCTCTGTGACTCTCCAACATTGATCTTTGGGGATTTTCTTTGCCTCTCTTACCATCCTCCTCACTGTACGAGTTGGTGAAATAAACTTGGGTCCTCTTCCAGGCAAGTTTGTAACAGTTCCAGTTGCTTTTAACTTTTTTAGAATTGCCCTAACAGTAGATATGAGCATTTTCAAGCAAGCAGCTATTCTTTATAGCCATTCCCTGACTTATGCAGCTCAACACACATTTCCCTCACTTGATTTGTGTGTTCTGATTTTTCCCATGTGAAAATAATATATATATGAATAAGGAAATATGGCCTCTGTGTCACCTCCTATTTGTACCCCAGTGAAACAGGAAGTCATTAATTACTGCCTGAAAGTAAAAAAAAACAATGCTCAACTTAAAACAGTACAATCTAAATGGAAATAATGCTTCAGACACATGTTGTTCATAACAATTTCTAGGGGTGCCAATAATCTTGGCACACATGGTTTTGTTAGAAATAATTATTTAACAAAACAAATAAATACAGTGAAGGTAAAAAATTATTTGACCCCCTGCTGATATTGAATGTCCACTGAGAGAGAAATGATCAGTCTATAATTGCTATGGTAGGTTTATTTCAACAGTCAGAGACAGAATAACAACCAAAAAATCCAGAAAAACACATTATAAATTGATTTGCATTACAATGAGTGAAATAAGTAACATGACTTAGTACTTGGTGGCAAAACCCTTGTTGGCAATCACAAAGTTCAGAAATTGCTTTTAGTTGGCCACCAGGTTTGCACACATCTCAGGAGTGCTTTTGTCCCATTCCTTTTTGCAGATCCTGTCCAAGTCATCAAAGTTTCAAGGCTGACCTTCAGCACCCTCTACAGATTTTCTATGGGAAAATGGCTAGGCCACTCCAGAACCTTGGGTGTGTGTTTTGGGTCATTGTCATGCTGGAATACCTATCCACGACCCATTTTTAATGCCCTAGCTGAGGGAAGGAGGTTCTCACCCAAGATTTGACGGTACATAGCCACGCCCATCGTCCCTTTGATGTTGTGAATTTGTCCTGTCCTCTTAGCAGAAAAACACCTCCAAACCATAATGTTTCCACCTCAATGTTTGACGGTGGGGATGGTGTTCTTGGGGTCAAAGGCAGCATTCCTCCTCCTCCAAACACGCCGAGTTGAGTTGAGGCCAAAGAGCTTGATTTTGGTCTCTTCTGACCACAACACTTTCAACCAGTTTTTCTTTTTATCATTCAGATTTTCATTGGCAAACTTCATATGGGCATGTACATGTGCTTTCTTGAGCAGGGGGACCTTGTGGATGTCCTTTACAGCGTAGTGTGTTCTTGGTGACTATGGTCCCAGCTGCCTTGAGATCATTGACAAAATCCCCACTGTTCTCATGATCATTGCAACTTTACGAGATGAGATATTGGAGTGATTTTGTGTTTCTTCCATTTCCGAACAATCGCACCATCTGTTGTCACCTTCTCACCAAGCTACTATCTTGTCCCTGACATCCTTGGACATACTTTGTTCTTGACCATGGTGCAGAGTTTGGAATCTGATTGATTGCTTGTTCTATGGACAGGTGTCTTTTATACGAGAAGAGTCACCTAGGAGCCAGAAATCTTGTTGATTGAGTGGGGATCAAATACTTATTTCACTCATTGTAATGCAAATCAATAACAAAATCCATTTCAAATCAATAGTTTGAAATGCTTTTTTCCTGGATTTTTTTGTTGTTATTCTGTCTCTCACTGTTCAAATAAACCTACCATTAAAATTACTGTAAGGACTGATCATTTCTTTGTCAGTGGGCAAATGTGGAAAATCAGCAGGGGATTAAAAATGTTTTTTCCCTGACTGTATCTATATTTAGTGTGACTGCCCTTTGCCTTTAAATCTGCATAAATACTCTTACGTACACTCTCATGCAGTTTTATAATAAAATCATATAGTTGATTGTTCAATACATTTTGTAGAACAATTCTTCTACAGATTTTGACTCACTTGCTTATGTCTGTTCTGGTAATCTCAGACAGCCTGAATAACTTTGTTGTTCTTCTTTTTGCTGAATACAGTCCATTATGACCTACACTCTTAAAAGTAAAGGTGCCAGGAAGAACCAAAAAGGGGGTTTCACAGTGATGCCATAGAAAAACCTTTTTTGGTTCCCCAAAGAACCTTTCACTGAAAGGTTCCTTGAAGAACCAATTTTTTTTGTGCCATTAAGAAATGTGAAAATAATGCATAACAGCCCAATACAAAACATGTTGCCTTTTATGTTACTGATATAAGTTTAAATATATTTTGCAGTCTAATTAAAATAGGAAGCATAAATCTATTCATAACGGGTCAGTGCAGAGATTGTTGCACGCCACCACAAAAAAATCAATGCATGGGAAACACAAATTTACTCCAAAAATATAAGGTCACATGAGATTGATGGTGAAGAACCATTTTATAATCTAAAGTACTTTTTGGTGCTACAAAGAACCTTTTGTGCAATTGAAAGGTTCTTTAGATGTTAAAGGTTCTTCAAGGAACCATTTACTCCAACACAGAAACTTTGAAGAACCTTTATTTTTAAGAGTGTATGACCTGAAGACAGTCCTTTATGACATATGACTTGAAGACAGTACGTTATGACCTGTGATCTGAAGACAGTCCGTTATGACCTGTGACCTGAAGACAGTCCATTATGACCTATGACTTGAAGACAGTCCATTATGACCTGTGACCTGAAGACAGTCCGTTATGACCTATGACCTGAAGACAGTCCATTATGACCTATGCCTTGTGTTTGGGGTCATTGTCCTGCTGCAGAATGAAGTTATGACCAATCAGACACCTCCCTGACAGTTATGCGTGTAGGGTCTTTTGCATAGTAATGTGTAGCATTAATTTCTATAAGAATATGCTCAGAACTGTTCCTACAGCAGCAGTGTTTTGATTACCGACCATATTTACGAAGCGAGTGCAGTTGTGAGGCGCTTTACAATTTGAATCCACCAGCTAAAGACGATGAGGTTATTCGGCCTTGGCTCAAAGCACTCAACTTAAAGAAACCACCAAAACAACCCTATGTGTGTTCATATCACTTTGTTGACAAGAGGGCAACTGAAGATCACCGTTTCCCAGAGAATTGGCTGGGCTATGATGCTCCAGTGAGGATAAGACCTTTCGTCAGGACGTCAACACACTCAGGTAGCCGGCCCTGTACTGACTAACTAATCCATGTTACAGTTCTGTACTAGTTACTATTTGTCGTTTCGTCACAAATGGGTTGTCATGCAAAAGTTTCCCAACTTCACAGGCTATCTAGCTATGTTAATGTTCATTGTAAAAGTCTCCAAAATCAAAACTGAGCTAGAACGGACTTCAGGTAAAACCACTGTAGCAATACAACAACTGCAGTTGGGCTAAATCGTGGTTCTCAAACTGTGGTACATTTACCACTAATGGTACTTGGAGCACCCAGTGGTGGTAACCCATTTGACTAGGAAAAAACAAGTGTTTGGTATATTGAATTTTAACATTAATCAAACCTTTGTTGGCTCTACAGTAAAGCTTAGCCCCTGTATTTACAGCAGAATTCTCCCCAGCATGAGCCTTCAGGTGTGCTTTTGCATATGTCTGTGTGCGTGTTTGTGTGGAGGGGGTATGCCTAGGATACAAGACAACTGGACAACTGCAATTTAATGTAATTTTAATATTTCTGATAATTTCTAAGTAGGCCTATGTGTTATGTTGCCCCTGATATGTGCTTTGAGTAATGTGCCAATATGCTGTCTGATAGAAATGCCTGGAGCTCAACCCCCACTGAGCTTCACTGCTAAGGATGAGCCTCTGTCGGGGGTGGGGGGGGGGGGCGCTCGAAGGGGGTCTCTCCCGGGGTGTGATTCAGTATAGAACTCCCACTGCTTGGTCTCATACTGTACCAGTTTCATACTGTACCAGTTTCATACTGTACCAGTAGAATAGGCATGTAAATCCAGTCAACTTTCAGTGAAGCAGGTTTCTCTTTCTGTTTATTTCTCTGGGTTAATAAAGCAACAATTGGGCCTCCTTGGGGAGTCATTTAAATTATTAAGGCTGTCTTCATTTTTTGCTGAAACTAAAGTCAAGGCTTCTTTGAACCACAGGGCTAGCATCTGGATTGGTGATGTAAATGCGCAAAGTCCCTTTAAAACTGCATTCTATCTGAATTCCAGCTGGGAGCGACACGTGTGGTCGCAAAAGGAGGATGATTTCCGTAGAAGTCTCTGAGAAAATGAGCCAATTCTCACTTGATTTATTACCTCAGTAAACATTTTCATAATGAGTTTATTGTCTCAATCGCTAGTTGTTAATCTTCTGCAATACAGAATTATGTTCATTTTTGAATTATGGTCTTGTTGGTTTTAAAATCGGCGATAAAGCAGGGGGGTTTAGGGCGTGGCTATGTAGTGACTGTCACTTTGGTCGCCTAATAATGTCTTGTTCTGTAGTGGTAATGTTTACAGGACCAAATGACTCATACAACAGCTGGCTTCCTCTCACACCTCATCCAACACAATTAAAGACAACAGGTTTTCAACTGATGAAGCTGATAAAACTTAACATTATACTGCACATCATGATATGTCATTTGGTGCTCGCTGGATTTTCCGATAAAGGGAGTTTTGGTTTTATTACATGTAAGGTTATATGATTTCTCCACAGAGTGACTAGGAGAGACAAATGCTATCTTCCCACTGTGAAGTATATTTAAATGTTATCACTCATCAATCATGTAAACGTGTTCAGTTTGTTCAGTGAACTGATTTTAATTTCGGATGTAGCGGGAGATATGTGGGTGTCACCTCTTCGGTGGGGATAAAATGTATTTGTTTATTTTGAATCAAATGAGTTCTCTTTAACAAGGCTCCTGGCCCATGTCAGTGCACGCCATAGAAATTGTGTAGATTAATGATAGATTACTAGACTGAACCTTATAGGATTTGCTTAGATCGTATTTAGGAGGTTTACGACATATAATATTCTTGGTATTATTGTAATTGTGTAATTCTTTGTCCGGTTAAAGCGTTGTAATCTGATGCCCTTTATCTGGAATTAAATGTTATTTACTTTACCAAGTTCTGTCTGAGACATTCTAAGTAATTTCCCAGTAAATCTCTGGTGGAGATGTTTAACGGAAACATAAGCTATCTTGTTACGGCCTGCTTGTAGTTTCAGCTCTTATCACGCACACTTTCAAGCAAGTTACGCACTGTCTGACTATCGCGGGCAACGTTTGAGATTCCTGGGTCGCGGTAGTATTTCTTTTCCGTAGCTGCTTACACACGGATAAAAAATCGATATGGGGTCAGATAGGTAGATAGTAAATATCAACAACGTCTATACTTTCCAGTCTCTATACTCATTTATAAGGCATTCTTCCATTCTTAACTTAGACTATTGCAACAGGGGAGAAAAGGAAATATAATAATTATAATTCGTTAACTTCATAAGTGCATATTAATTATATAATTTTATTCCCACTAGAGTTCAGCATTCGGTTGTACGACAAGACACTCAAAGAAGTCGGCAGTTCAGTTTTTCCGGTAAGTAACGTTACATTTTGTAATAATACTGTTTTTAGTAGGGCAAGCTTTTTGTTAGACACTCTCTTGTCTAAAATGGTCTCATCTGCAACCAAGATGGCTGCGCCGGTAACGGCAAACTTGATGACTCAAATCAGATCTCCACAAACCAACGGGGGACGTCAAACGTTTCGTCCATTAGTATATACAGTCAATGGTTTAAACTGGACAAATACGGTCAACAATTATATTTTCTACCTTCTGAAAACTTTTCATCATCCACCTATCTTTAAAAGTGACAATCTCTTGATTATTCAACAAAAGATGATTAGCTCAGAAAAAGATGTCCCAGTGTCAAAACTACAGGAGTTGTCAACCTGTATTAAATATAAGGGTATACAGTACTATGCACATTAAATCTGGCATTAAAGCACTTTTTCCTGCAGTGGAATTCTGTTTCTTCACATGACAGTGTTTTTTCTGTCCTTAAGGATAAAGAATGGACCTACAACAAAGAGAAAAGTCCTATTACATTCCACAACTATTAGCCCCAAAATCAAACATGGGTAATTGGCAATATAAGCCCATGGCTTGACAGCTGTACATTCTGTTATCATCACTTTGGGCTTCACTCTATGTGACAGTATTAGTCGAGTTTACCTCAGGATCACCCCTCATTTACAATGCATTCTTTCTTCAAGTCTCTGATAAAAGGACTTTTAACTCTAGCTAATGCCTTTTACTACCTGTATTATTTGCTGACTTACAAATTAGTAGGATGCTCAAACCCAGGTTGTAATGAAAGCAGGAGCACTAGAATGATACTGCAGAGAAATTCAGGGTTAAAAGAAATTTATTTTTCAAAAGATATTATATAAATACATGCTCACTGCACAATGAAACTCATTCAGATAAACATTTCCAGACTGTTGCTTTTAGGTGAAAACAATATGTCCAAAACATACCACATACATTTAAGAATCGATATGTGGTGCTATTGAGCTAAACGAGGTCCCCCAAAAATGTGTACTATATCAGGTGCTGTTTGTTATTATTTGTGCCCCATTTTATCAAATCCACCCAATTTAAATTTGGCATTTCATAGCTGAGGTATAATGTAACACTGATTAAACTTAGAGTTTATTAATATATAAACAGTACATTACACATCCAGGCCAAAATGCTATGTTTAAAATATTATTCTTGTAACAACTACGGTGAAGTAGTAGACAGAAGGCAAATGCAAAGATTCAAAATTAGGTGTGTTTAATATACATCGAAGGCACATACAATATAAATGTACTGCAATAAGTCAAAAGGTGAGTACTCCAGCACAAGAAACACAACTGTAACATATAACAATAACCCACAACTAACAAAACAAACACAGGAATCTAAATATCTTGACTGGTGACAGAAGTGATCCCAGTTGAGTGTAGTTGTGGAATAAACACTGAGTATATTGGCTAATGGTGACGTCATGGGTATGACAGTCCGGGTTGAGTAGAAAACAGACATGGAACAGAATTAGTGGGCCTGTAGTGGGCCTGGAGCCACTGACTCAGGCAATGCCACGGATGCGCACCGTGACAATTATGGTACTTGCAAAAGTCCCAAGCATATTTTTAAAGAACATACAATTATGACATTTCAGACGCTATTTTAGAATTGCTTTTCTTGGTGCTAAAGTCATTTCATGGTTTCACAACATTCAGGCCAGTTATTTTCTGTTTTATTTGTGAAAAAAAATCTAATTGGCAACAATGTACATATACATCATTTTCACCCAACAATGAAAATATTATAAACATATGGTTAACTTTAATATTTTAGTCTCTCAATTCCATATTGTTAATACAATTAAGTTGTAGGTGTAACATTTCCCGTTCCTCCTTCCTGGATTGTGAACTACAACTTCCCTAGTTGTTCCTGTTAAGAACTACAATTCCCATAACCCGGACTCAATCACTCAAATTCTGTACACCTGCTCACACATAGTTGTATTTATGTCACACACTCACCATTGCCTCTTTGCGAGGTATTTGTAAGTACTATATTTCCTTCCTAC
>JACXGM010009865.1:0-10003 GCA_016801145.1 Umbra pygmaea | reverse complement strand
GGTTTACTGTTGAGAGCAGATAAGAGTAAGTATGATTCTCTAAACTGAAATAAAACCCTGACAAATTGTTTCTTTTTCCATGTTGGGAAAAGTAATCTGGACATTTCTGAGAGAAGGTACCTTTAATATTTCTGCCAGTGTCACATCAGAAAGGAGACATTCTGGCATAGCCATGGAGATCCAACAGTGGTTGGACCCATTTCCACTATTCATTATTTCTGTGCCACGGTATATCACCCAGAGATGTAAGAAATTAATCAAATAAGAATCATGCCCCACCCAATTTTTCTCATATAAAAAGCAGGCCTGATGTTCCACCAATAGATAAACATTAATGGAAAACAAATGTGTTTATTGAGGACACTGGGGAAAACCTAGATATAGGACAGAGCTGTTTCTTCATCTGTGTTTCTTCATTCTTCCAATTTGTCAATCACACTGCCTCTGAGAAGCTGCATTTTTTCAGACACCAAAGTCTTTCTCTCATTTCTCACTCTTTTCTTCAACTTCTTTCTACTGATAGGAATTATTGCATAGAACTGTGTGAATTGGTAGCTTTTGTACTTTGAGCCTGCAGTCAAAGTGCTTTATAGTATTTAGTTCTTTAAATTTCTAATTAAGAGCCATTTTCAAATGGTCAGCACAGTATTTCTGATAGTTGCTAAGCGACATCAAAATGCCAGACCAACAGCATACCAGTTAGGATAAACTTTTTTTATAAAACACAGTCACAGCCAATAAAGTTTACTGATTTGTACTATTGAAAATATACACAACTTAGATTTTTCCTGAAATAAGAAAGTGTGTAGAAAAAAGAAATGCTCATGATCCAAAGCTTACCACCTCATCCGTGAAACATGGTGAAGCGGGTGTTATGGCTTGGGCCTGTATGGCTGCCAGTGGATCAGACTCACTAGTCTTCATCAATGATGTGACTGCAGACAGAAGTAGAACAATTAATTTTGACGTCTACAGAAATATTTAATCTGCTCAGATAAAACCAAATGCCTCCAAACTCATTGGACTGTACTTCATTATGCAACAAGACAATGACCCTAAACATACTGCTAGAACAAAAAAGGGGCTTTTGATGGCCAAAAAGTAGAAAACACTTGAATGGCTGAGTCAATCACCGGATCTGAAACCAATTGAACACACATTTTACATACTGAAGTTGAGACTGAAGGCAATAAATCCCTGAAACAAGCAGGAACTGAAGATTGCTGCAGTTTAGACCTGGCAGATCATTACCAGGGAGGATTCCCAGCATCTGGTGATTTTGATGCATTGCAGACTTCAAGCATTCATTGTATGCAAAGCATGAGCCACAAAATATTGACAATTATTACTTTATTCTACATTATGTTAAACTGTCCAATGTTTTGGTGCCCAAAAATGGAGGGACCATGAACCAAATCTGATATGCAAAGCTGTAAAGTCTGCACTTCAACATCATTGTCATTGTATCCTTTCAAACTGTTAAGAGTACAGAACCAAAACAACTAAATATTGTCCACTGCCAAATGAATTATGCTGCTCACTGTATAGTATTATATGGTGTAAAAAGGTAATATCATAGGTCATTTAGCAGTGAAAGTATTTGAAATTGTACGCAGCACATCCCCTGTCAATTAAAAGAGGTGACCAATGACATGCTCCTTCAAGAAACACTTTGAAAAAGGTGATGTCCGCTCATATAAAAGTGACCTCATTTTACACCCTGTACAGTATATCACCACCAATCACAATCCCAATCAATATGAGGTTTAGATGTGCAGCAAGAGGTTTTGGGAGTGGGAGCACACCACTTTCTCTGATTCAATAAGCTAGAATTGGCTGTCACTTACTGTGTCTTCTAAACAAACAATGTGTTTGCACAGTTTGACATTTCAGCTGAAAAGAGATGTCAGACGGTTAATCATGTGACTCGTCACACCCTTTAAAGATTTGATCTTTTACTTTAACAATGTTCAATAATCAGTCTTTAATCCTCCAAATTATGGCTGGATGTTTAATATTAAACATTTTTGTAGGAATAATTCATATGTAGATGAATCACGATCATACCTCAGTCATAAGATTACTTTTAATTTATTAAAAGTTTATTAATTTTACATTTAATTACATGTGGCACAAAAGATATGAAGATATGACATACTACACAAATTGTCAGGGAACTTTTTGACTATGCAGTGCAACATTTACAACCAGTGGTCAGAAATCACAGACTGCATCTTTAATTGAGGGCTAGGCTGTTCACTTTCCCTACATGTTACTTAGCTATTACATTGATTTGGGTGTGTCTCTTAAGTTTTAGGAATCAATAATGTCAAATAAACTGATAATTACTCAAACCTTTTAAGTGAGAGTGTATGGGAAGTGTATGAATATGTTTGTTTTGCTGACATTCATCAACTCACTCATCCCGAAAAAATGCGCCAAAAAGCATAACTTCCTATGCGCAATGAGCTTCTTCCCACCAGCACCTGACCAATGATTTCTTTAGTAACAGGGTATGGCATACAGTGTGTCCCCATTTTTGTGAATGGGGCCATCTCCTATTGTGGGAACTCATTCCACAATCCAGGCTAAAGCCCCTTTAATATAAAACAATCCTACTTAGTTCAGCTTTAAGTCATTAAAAAATATATATATAAAAATGTCAGAATGTGTTATTGGTTATTGCCATAAATAATGCCATTATAATGCCTTGTGGTAAGTGCTCCTGGAGCATCAATGCACACATCAATACACTGAAGAAATGTTTATAAACACAAGCCCCTAATCAATAGCTGAGCTTGCACATATCCCTGTGTAGATACATTATCATAGATCAGCTACTAACTCTAATATCCCTGTTTATTTTATTTATGTTATGCTGCTGCCAATCCTGTACATTCCTTAACAGTGTTATTAATATAGTACTTAAATGTACACAAATATTATTTTTTCTCTTATTTTATTATTCTAACAGAATGGTTTGCATTGTTAAAGAAAGAATTCTTAACCAAGCATTTCACTGTTATAGGAACACATATTGTAACTGGCACATGTTTTGATTAATGTGATACTGATTAGGGAATCTGAAATACTCGTGAGGTTGGCTGTGTTTAAAGAACGGGTTTACTTATTAGAGTTGAACTGTTTTAACTAGCTACTTTACTAAATAAATGCCATACTCAATTATACCTGATGTCAGTTGCAACAAGAAGAGCACAGCAATATCCTACAGTAGTGATTTTTTAAACCTCTCCTTGGGGACACCCAGACAATCCCCAGCTTAGCTGTAGCTGCCAATTTTGCTCACAGTATTCAATAGTCAGGTGCTTGTTAATTGGTAAACAAGTTGAGTCAGGTGTGCTAGCTCAGCAATAGTTCAATTACATGGGACCAGCTGATGGTCCCCGAAGAGAGGTTTGAATACCATTGTCCTACAGTCCCAGAAAGCATCTTTAACAGCTAACAAGCAATATTAGTATTGCTAGCTTGCCCATTCTACAGCTAGCAAGCAAATTGTAATGTTTTTTTTGACGATTGTTAGCTAGCAGATTTAACTAGGCCATTTAGCTAAAGTCAGATTTACATCACACCACCACCAGTTCTCAATGATGAAGTCAGTCCAAACCAAAGGCTCTAAATACCGAGCCTTCAGAAGAAAAAACAGCTAAGAACTTGAACGCCTTCAAGGACAACAAATCAAAATCATAAATAAATTAGTTATAAAGTATAAATTCATGTTTCAATTTTATAGGCCTATGTGTGGAAAAATAAGCATTTGCGTTAAATGATTTAGTCATATGTTTTGTTAGTTTTCTGTCATTATAATCACAAATGATGAGAGTAGTGAATACACCTTGAATCCACTCACCCCTTCTCAAAGACCATGGAAAGACTTTCACTTGTCTTCCAATTGGTTTGTGAGAAGCCAACAAGGAGCAAGTATGCAAAGAGTACGCCTTTCGGATCTTACTTGTCTTTTCTGAAGATAATGCTCTCACAAATTATTTTCAGAAAGGGTTTGCTCATTCATTGTTGGGTCTCTCAAATCTCTCAAATTTATCACACATTTGCATGATTGTGTTTCTCTCTGATTCACCCAGTCTGTTCCTGTAAAACTTTTGAAACAATAACAATTATAGATTCAGTCTGTGACTTTTGCGATCATTTTCTTTTTTTTAAAGCCTGAATGTTGAAAATGTGGTTTTAAATGCAGAAACTGTTTGGTTAGCATGATCTTACACAATTAAATTGGGTGGTTTTGATGACATAAGGTAAAAATCTTGTCAGAGCACAATTACTTTACATAATACACAATTACATGACGTAATATACAATTCACTGGGACTTTTTTTGCTCAATAGTGCCACTTACAACCAGTAACCAGAACTGAGCACTGCATCTTTAATTGCAATAATATATTTTCTAGATGCAATGAATTGCAATTTTAGAATGTGTTCAAATATTTCCCTAAATAAACACTTTTCTGTTAAAAGAGCATGTTATGCTAAATATGTGTTTTATTTAATTCATACCTCTCACATTTTGTTATTGTTTCTGATGAATAGTTTATGATTAGTTGTCTTACGTCTGATTCAAATGTTTTGATTTAAACATGAGGTTAAATCCGTTAATCTGTGCTCAGAGTGAAATTTTATATATTTTTGGAAATGTGGCTACTCATTTAAAAGAACAGTGTAGCGTATTTCTAATCTACAAAATAACAATGGATTCGGCATTACTGTCTGTTTTGTATAAAGTTGCCTACTCATCCAAAACATTGCTGTACATTACTTCTAAAAAATTCTGTGTATCTCAAGAAGATATAAAGCATTTCTCCATTAAAAGGAAATTTGGGGGGACTACATTTACTGATTCCTTGTTTATTGACAAGTCTGCCCTCCATGAATAGTACACAGTACTGCAACAACAAAATTCAGTGAATAAGAATGGCTCCCTTTTTGTGATATTTGAAATAGGGATAAGAGCACTTTATGATGAAGAGTGGTGGAGGAGGAAAAGAAAGAACGTTAAAGATGCAGTATCCTCACTTGTGTTAGTTATCAGAGCCTGGGATGGGATGGTGGGCATGTGAGACCCCAAGGGAGTTCACGATGGAATCTGAGTGTCACCACAGCTGTGCTATGCTGAGAAGTGGATGCATTTAAGCCGACAACATGCCTAAGATGGCTCCTGAATTCCTCTGCTGCATTGCAGCCCCTTTCTCAAATCACCCACACACCTCAACAACCCCCAAACACTAATGAAAATTGACATTTGTTTGCAGTTTTGGCAGAATCATGACCTTTTGTTTCATAGTACTACTATTCTTATATTTATTTTTTTATTTTAGCAATAATCCTCAACCATGGGTTTGTGTAATCTTCTAGTTTACACGGATGAAAAAATGTGCCCTAATGAGGGCATCATTCCATGGGCCTCAACTGGTGAACTACTCATATTACTGTCTTATTAACTGGACAAAATCATTGGTCAGATTGTGAATTTAAAGGAAAGAGCAAACCAACAAGCATTCTACAGAAGTGAAAAAAGTTTATATGTAAAAAACGTTTTCTGTTAATACTATAGAACCAGAACATTCTGTGGATCCATAGAAACGTACAGTAAAATTGTTCAAAATGTATTTTCTGTGGTTCTTACAAGGTTTAATGGAGCTGTTTGAATATAGTATGCACATGCATTATTTTTACAATGAATTGTTCAATTTTGCTATAAGCATGAAAATAGAAAAACTATCAAAAACGGATCGTATATCTACTTTATTGAATGAAAAAGTAAAAAGCACCTTCAATACCGTGATAATTTATGAGAATTGTTTTTTGCGTTCCAAAATCTAATTAGGAAGTAGGAAGTAGCATGATAAAGCGAGAAGGTTGCCTAGTGGATTGAATATCTAAGCAGTGAATGAAAAGCTGGTCGATAAAATTCACCTTGATTCACTTTGGTGGCTCAATCTTGTTCTGCCCCTGATTTAGAGACAGGACGCCAAAATGTTTGCAAATGCCATGTTTAATTTTGTTTCATATCAAACTAGGGACAATACAAATTAATAGTTATCCTGTATAAACATGTGCAGCATGTTTTACCATGAGGTGAGTGTCAATTTTACCATGAGGTCAAGTCAAAGTCTGCTCTAATTGCAGCATAATGTTTTTCCAGGAGAGCCCAAACTTTTGCATACAACTACTTTATATTAAAGAAGAAAATATATATCCGGTATGTATAAATTATAACGTAAGTCTGTCCATCTTTCTGCAAATGTCTGTCAGTCCATCTAATATAGTAAAATAAGGGGATTCAGTATGCACATATCAACTGTAATCTCCTCATCACTAACATAGACCCATATAAACCTGTAAAATGTATATTATATTAGCCAAATTAAGGCAGATGACCAGATTAAGGCAGATGACTGATAATGGAACCCTTTTACACACACACACACACACACACAAAAAAAATCTGATTAAGCTACTAACAAACCTCTTCCTGCAGGAGGGCCTGATGGCCACAATCTTTCGATCACTGAATAACCTTGGTGTTTTTTAGCAAAAGGGATAGAAATGTGATCATATTCAGAGGCGTCATGCTCATGCACGTGCCCCCTCAGATTTTTTTGCCAAGTGGATTTTCCTTTTAATATCAGAATTTGTGGGCACCTGTTTCTGTGTGTTGTGCACACTGTGCCCCCATAAAAAAATAGGTGTATTATGCTTGTGATCATATTATTTATTAATGTTTTATTCACAACTCAAATTACAAGCCATATGATTTCTTTTGAGATGAGATCTTTTATACATGCTTAAATCCCTCATTCTATTGCTAAGCATAACTTTGGAACCAGGAAGAAAATAAAATGCTCATAATAAAGAAATGGGAACAGTTTTGTGTACACTCATTTCAACGAAATCAAAAGCTGTGAAAAAGACTAACCACACTGTTAACCCGAAAAGTAAACAGCATTTTATTTATCCTACTGTATGTAGCCAGCCGATCTATCCTTTCAGAATCCCCATTAACCAAGGCAGCAGCTACTATTTCTACAGTCCAAACAGAAATCAAATCACAGCACTATACAATATATGACAAACATTTGTACATAATAATATAACATATTGCCTTTTATGCTGTGTTGTACATTATAAATCAAAAAGTGTGTTTAACACATCATAGATATCACATCTGCTATGATTCATCATTCATTCATCATCCGCAAAAGATTTAATTACCTGCCCGACAGACACTTAAAAATACACTCTGGAAAACATCCAGATTCATGATCATGACATTAATATTTGTAGAAAACTAGGGCCCAATGTCAAACATTAAACATTCTGTGTTCTGGTGCCCATTCTATTTAATTCTGAATGTCCTTCGTTTTTCTAGTCTGGAGCAGATTATCGGCCTAGTGTGTGTTGGCAGCTACGTGCACTGGTCTGTGTAACACACACACACTTCATGCCAGTTCATGCCAGTTAGCCCTCCCCAGTGACGGGCTGTCATGCTAGTCCAGGACAAGCAGAAAGCCAAACATAGAGGGAAAGATAATGATGTAGGATAGGAAAAAATGGAGGATAGATAGAGTTATGGTGGAAAATACTTGTAGTGATGGAAAGAAAATGGACAACAGGGAACAAGAAAGCACAGCTGCTTCTGCTCTCTCTGCATCAATGGCAGGAAAAACATTACCCAGGAACCAGCTCCGTTTGGCCCCTGTCGTTGTCATTACACATGCCTCGCAGCTTGGCACCACATCACAACACACATCTGTGTGGGACCGGCAGAGAGCCATCCCCGGGCAAAGGGACAATAGGGGGTTGGCTGATGGTGGGTTGGGTGGTGTGTGTGGGAGTGTGCATGTGTGTGTCAGAGGGTGGATGGGGGGGGAACTCAGCTGTTCTGGTTGTCAGGACCCTGGGAAAGTGCTGTCTATCTCTTCTTCTGTGCACTGTGGCCTGCCAGCGCCTTCCCCCAAACCAAAGCCACGGCTGGATGAAACCTGAGGCAGCACCATTGTGATCATATTTTGGGGGAGAATCTGAGCACTGGGAGTAAGGAGCAGGACCAGGGGGCTTAAAAGACCATTTGGGATAAAGGCATTGGATCTCTTAACCGATGATTCATGAGAAGTTTTATGCTCTATCCTGGACAGATGAGAGTTTAGGGCTGTTTTTTTTTGCTCTAGTCCAGCAAGCCACTGGTATGCAAACATATATGTGAAGTCAGGTCAGAATTTTAAAAGAAAATATGTGAACAATGAATTAATTAGTTCATTCAGTTTGTTCTTTTTTATTATTAATATACACGCATTGGTTCTGGTCACCAAATGTTGTTGAATAGCAGATTGTCCTTCATAAGAGGTACTGTAGAAATGTTATTAAAGTACATCTAACAAGCATCAAAAAGTACCCAAATATCTCTAAGATAGCACTAAACTTCCCAAATGTACTTTTATTTGCTATCCCCCACATAGGACCCAAATTAACAATATAGTCACAGAAGCACTTCTAACCAGGTACATGGACCCGAAAAGAACGCAAACATACCATCAAAAACAAATGTAACTTCCAACAAGCACTTAAAAGAAGTCACAGTCCTCGCAAGATCAAAAAGGCACCAGGAAGTACTTATAACATGTAACCAAATGTCTCCAAACATACACAGGAGTGCAAGACAAAATAAGAGTTAACTGGGTTTTTATTCTAATTGGTGGGGATACATCTGAGACAAGGTGAGGTATTTTTTACACAATTTGAGAATGTCTTGATTCATCATGCTTTTAGAAGAGCTTGGCAATTGAATATGGTGACCAATGTGACTATTCCCCTGAACCTGAATGACACATGGCCACATCACCATTTATTGTGCACTGACTGTCTCACTAAATAATCTGTTTAAATTGAAGGTATTGCTACAGTTTTGTTCAGAGTGAGAAGTTATTGCAAGGCTAAATACTGTACATTGTAAAACCCCAATCATGTTAACTGTTTTGCCTGTGACATTTACTTTGTGGGATGAGAAATTCTGTAACAGAAATGTACTGTAATCTCGTATTATTTGAAACCAAACGTTTGCATTAAAAACAGTTGAGGCTTCTGAGGAAGTTTGAATGTTGGTATTTGTTGTTCAAAAAAAGTTGTTTAATTACTAATAAAAAAATGATCAAATATGGGTCTAGAGACTTGTAAATTTGCATCTTATTTGCTAACATTTACATTTTACTAAGAATTTTCATTTACAAATACTTTCTACAACCTTTTGCAAGGTAAATATGCCAATATAATTATACTTTTGTGCCAGAGGTTGCTAATACTATTGGGTCTGTAAAAAAGACTAATGGTCGTTGGTATAGTAATAGCCAAAAGGGATCATGATGATGGTTGTGTTGTATATCACCAATTGTTAATCTCCACATTTTCATCAACATTCGTCATTATACGACCTCAAATGGCTATCAAGCAGGTCAGGAGTGTCTCAAACTATGTCAAATCCAATGCCAACAGTTGCTTTCCAAGCTACCAGATTAACTGTAGGAGACGATACACTGTTTTGTCCCTGCTAGCTCACACTACAAAACTCATTAGCATAGCTGCGGTTTCTCATCTATATTTACTTTTATTATTTTTCCAAAGCCAGTAATCCTGCCGCTGTCTAAAACGTGTTGCAGTATCGTATGAGCTCCGACTCCCAGATCAGCCAGGCGTCTGATCCTTCAAATTAAATTGAGTGCGTTGGTCTGTCGCTCGTTTCCTCATCTCACCAGGAAGCCCGTCCATACATAACTGTGATATTGGGTGGGGTAGGTCCATTGTCACTTCACCAATGTTATAAAGCTTTGTAATCCTGGGCTAACATTAAATCCTACTGTAATTGCCTCCATCCTAAGGCAGGTGGGTTAGAGTGGAAATATTCCCTGTTCTCCAGACAGCAGACAAGGACAATGGGGGGGGGGGGGTTTAGTCCCTCTGCAGATTTTCAGAATAGC
>JACXGM010009864.1:0-27005 GCA_016801145.1 Umbra pygmaea | reverse complement strand
CATCCCTAGCTAAGGCCCTGCTAGTAAAAATATATAAAAATCCATCCAACTCACCAAAGCTGCTCATTATTTGAAAACGAAGTCCTTTCTCTTTTAAAACGACTTCTATAACACGGTTGTACAGCACATCTTCACGTTAAGTTCCAATAAAATACCTTGCCCAGTGCTGAGAGTAGATCCTGGCCAGTCCTATATTCGCCACCAAAGCAACTTCTTCATCTTCATCTGCCATTCTGCTAAAAGTAAAAAATCTAACAATCTAAAAATTTAAAGTTTAAAGAAATCGGAGAAGGGAGAGCTAAACTAGCCAGTTGTAATTGTTGTATAAGCTAGTTGTTGTTCGGATGGCGAACGTTTTTTTGAACTGCCCCTCCTATCAGCAACAGAAACGATGCTGACGTAAGGCTAGGCCGGCCCAAACGGTTCACTTGGTCAAAGAACACACCCAACATGGTAAAGTCGAAATCTGATTGGTTAAAAATATGACAATCAACAACATGGTCCTGATGGGCTTCAACAGCAGACTCGGAATTCTGAATGCCCTAGTCTACCCGGAGACAACACATATGAAAAAATCTTGTTGGATAAAAGCTTTCATTTATATGAGCTGCGCTAAAAGCAAGGCAACTGAAAAGAACGTACTGTAGCAATGAAATCACCATATAGACTAATTTAAATGAACTTTGTAAAATATATATTATTGAAAAATATATTTAATAAAAAAATATATTAAAGAAGTACAAAAATACATTTCTGATTCTGATTATCTTTGGGCCTGCAGAGAAGGCCTTGCAGGCCCTGACGGCCCACCACTGGACCTGAGTGTCTCTAATTTCTCAGAGAAATTCATTTTCTTTGCCAGATGTCGCTTATCCATGTCATAAATTCTAAAGGCAAGGCCTCTAACCTGTGCATGTATGTGGGTGTGATATTTAAATTACAATTGATTTCAACCATCTGATTTATCAACACCGATTCATTCGTATGCTGGAATAGGAGTGATACGAACATTTTGTATATCACACATCGTGACTCACGTGTGATGATTTCTGCGCTCAGATCTACACTGGTTTCTATGCCCGTTTGATAAATGAGGGCCAATGTCGTTCATTACCCATTTTTATCCCGCAAAGTTAAACTGTTTAACATCTGTTTAATTTATCTCAAATCCCTTTGCATTTGTCTATGCTCTTTCCCACCTACACATGGATCATTTACAAACATTGTCCACCACAGAAGATTTGTTGTCTTTAGTTACGGTAGACTGAAATTAAAAAGATTAACATTACTAAAAAGCTGCCAAAAGTAACTGGTTTGAACTGTCACAAAAGTTTGTACAAAATTATTAGCCCTGGGCAATCTTGACTAGAGAAAACAACAACAGATGCAAATCTCTGGTCAGAATTTGGCTAGCAAAGGCCCCGTCACCAGATGATAGAACTACACAAATCCACTGTGATGTAGGTGACACCATGGAGTGGTTAATGAAGATAAGCTGGCTTTGGGCTCTGGCATTTTTCCTGTTTTTAGAGATGTAATACATTTTTTGAAAACCACAGGACATTTTTACAACAAATCAACTCATCTGAAATTTGTATGCATCTCGGGCAATACTTTCCCAAATATCTGCCTTAATAAAAACTGAGCATAAATAAGGTAGTAGTTTGAAGGCCATATGTTTCAGACATGGTAGCTGGTTTTGTAATACATGTGTCAAAAATGTTCATATTGATACAACACTGCAATTCATGGCAATCTTTAAAGCAATGTGTGTATGCTATATATTGAAAGAAATTCTAAGTATCCCACTGTAAAAAACACTGGAAGAATCTATCATATTGATATGGTCCACATAGTTAAGGTTTCCAAATATTGGGACAGTATACATTTCTGGTTTAGGTGTAAATGTCAATGATTGATTATCATGGAATATGGATCGTTTGATCACAAACACCATAACATCATCTTGTCAATCATTTTTAGCAAATACCTGGAAATGGATTTCAATCCATAAATAACAATGCCATATTGTGACAACCACACTCTTGGAACTTTACAGTTGTTGTTCATCAAAAGTGTTTAGGTTTAATAGTCAACAATCAATGGAGGTTAATAATAATATATTATATTAATGTGCAGGCCTTGTAGTTCTATTACACTACAGTAGGTCTCCTGTTTTTCTCCACAAAAACATAGCATGGGCAAAGTTTTGGACTCCCACATGGAAGTGGGAGCTGGCCCGAGGGGGACGGTTCTGTGCCATGAAACAAGCAATCCTCAGCCTACAGGCTTTTCAATGCAAATTGGAGAAGAGACCAGTTGGGTGTGTATCCATCTGCTTTTCGTTTTTGCATTTCAAATGAATATATAATAAAAGCCCACTTTCAACCAGTTGATGATTGTCCTCTACATATCTAGCCCTCTCTCTCTTGTTCTCTCTAAGAGACTCCCCCGTCTCCAGCATAGCAACTATTTTCAGGTCTCCACGGAAAAGATGCAAGTGTATTATTATCATCAAATGCTTTACTTTCGAAATTGACTATTGATGCGCATTATATATGAATATTGTAACTTTTGCCGTGACTTTTCCAGAACACCCATAGTTATTACCACACTTGTACAGCCAAGTGACATTGGCACAATATCTGAAACACATTTTAAGAGGCTAATCTGATCAGTTGTTGAAGCTGTTCTGCTGGCAATGCATTGCATTGACTTAAGTGTTCCGTGCCTGTGTGGGTCATGATTATCATAATGATGAGGAAAACCCTCTGTATTCACATCCCACATTAACCCTGGTTTCTGTAAGAATAGTGTAACAATGACTTCAGTTTGTACTAGCAATTGAACACTGAACAACATATTCTGAAGACAGAATTAGCCGATCCTCAAATCCATTGTTAACTCTAGGAATGTTCCACAGCTTGTGGAATGTAAATGTGGGGGTATATCAAGGATATTGGCTAGCAATTTGCAAGGTAGCTAGCTATGAAAGTGTTTGTTTATCAGTCAAGTTATGCATGCCTAGGGCAGATGATCCCAATGTGTGGGGCACGCTCCCCCTGTGGTTGCGGGGCTTTGCTTTGGGGCGCGAGTGAAAAGTAAAAAAAGGCAACAAAATAAAGTCAAATGTGTACTAAAACATGGAGGACACATCCTGTTTTCCTAGTGTAAGCCTATTCATTTCATTCATTTTAATGAGGACATAGATTTGGGAATAACGGTGTTTGTTCTACAGTGCATCCGTTACACCCTTATTCTAAAATGGATTAAATTATTTTTGTCCCTCAAACTTCTACGAACAATAACCCAGAATGATAATGTGAAAGAAGTGTGTTTGAAAAAAGCACATGTACATAAGTATTCACAGCCTCTGCTCAATAATTTGTTGAAGCACCTTTGGCAGCAATTACATTTTGAGAATGATGCTACAAGCTTGGCACACCTATTTTTGGGCAGTTCCTCCAAGTGTTCTTTGCAGGACCTCTCAATCTCCAACAGGTTGGATGGGGAGCATTGATGCAATAAATGTTTGAGTGTTAGTTTAACCTGCTTAACGTGTCCGTCTGATTCCTTCAATAAATTATATTAACACATGTATTTAGATGTAATGTCAAATAAGGATGACTAATAACTTTTGACTGAATTTGGAACATGTCTGCTGTCTCTGCTAAAAGTATGACGAAAATTGACCCCCTGCCAGCAACGTTACCCCCTTCACGTGTGCGCGCACGCAAGCTACTGTATACGTCATAGGCCTTTTTTACAGGGAACATTCTTTTGTTGAAACTGCGTAAACTGATTTCCAGTCTGTAGTAATAGCATCGGCAATGGACATTGAACAAGTTTATTTCCACCTCTTTAACATTGCCAAACATTTATTTGGGCTCTGTGTTACGAATTATAGACATTGAGTCCATAACAAAAGAAAAATGGAGAAGGGCTACAAGTTATGAGGTTTAAGATTAGTGTTAGTTCATTTATATGTTATTGATAGTCAATATGTAGATGCATTACAGACTATTTAAATAGTGTTACCAAATTTTATACCATAATAAAAACATCATCATTATCAGCTCAATGAAAATATTGCATTTACCGGGAGGAGGAGTTGGGTAGCCGTTCTCAGCAGCTGCTTAATTTATATTAGCATTATTATCTGTAACGCAGAAGCTAGCAGGTTGGTGATGCTCTATATCTCTAACAATGACACCCCCCCAGCTCTTTGTGCTTTAAAGTAAAGAGTACCGTGTCGCTGATCGGAAACTAATCCAATGACACCAGGAAGATAAAACTCCAGTTCTTAAGCGCTTCATTAATGTTACTCAGCTGGAAACCTAACCTGGGATTTCCACCAACTGCGGAACGGCTGCAGATCGGCTCCGCTGCGTGTCGGCTCTGTGCTCCGCCATCATTCAATACCCACCAGCTGGTGGTGGATGTGTTGTTCTTATGCAGCATTTTAACTTAAGTTCAGTAACTTCGTAACACAAGAACATAAGTTCGCTATATCAATGTTATATTATTATCTAGTTATAAATCCCTGATTGAGAATACATTTACTATTCATTAACCTTTATTTATACAGACAGAACAAGCTGAGATCAGTGTTCAAAATCTGGCAAGGCAGTTTCCAGAAGATCCAATTTTAGAATTGTCAGTTTCTCTTTGAAACCAGGACGTTTTTTCTTGGAACCATAAACATATTCTCATATATGGATAGTTGAATATCCTTTATTCAAACAGTGACTTGGAGTACATTCAGTACATACAGTGTACACAGGACAAAAAACATATCCTTTCTTTAACTCAATGTATCCTTTCCAACATCAGATATTCAGGTGCCATTTTCATCCTGGATGAGAACACAATCTGAAAGTCAACCTCAGTAAAACAGCGCTATTATAAGGGAATGCCTGCCCATTCTCAGATGTCACATAATCCCAATAGTCAGTTACATTCTAGACCTAATTTCAATGTTCTGCTTCTTCCTGAACACTGTCCAGGGATGCTGGCCTAGCTGACCAGGTGGGTGGCATCATGCCAGGTGGATTACACATGAATTACACAGCAAAGAAGTACAGACCTAAAATAATAAAAACTAAAATACAGTGTGCAGATCTTCAGATTAAACAATAACAAAAATTGTACAATTTGTGCAACAAATGTTGGCATACGGAGGTAGATATTTGGTAAGTATAGTGGTGTGGCAATACACTATACGGTCAATGTGATATAGGGTCTGAGAGAGAGAGGTAGATTTATGGTAATACAGTGGCAGTGCAAAAATAACACTAGCGTTAGACCATGGTGTAATGACCAAGGCCGTGGAAAAGGGTGTGTGCAAAACATACAAAGACAGCTGTGCATGTGAGTGTGCAAAATGGATTACCGGCCGAAAAGAGCGGGTGGAGACAACATGTACAATGGTCTGTCAGTAGATTTGATAGTAGTACATTGAAGGTAGTTAAAGGGACAGTGGATTCAAGGATTTTTGCAGTAAGTTCCAATCGTTAGCAGCAAAGAGAGGCGGCCTGTAACAATACTCCCAGAATAGGTTAATAATTATGTTTATTCAAAAAGCAAATCCAGGTAAATCAGGCAGGCAGAGTTCGGTACACTAGTCGGGTTCTCATACAGGCAGAAAATACAGAAACAAGACAGGAAGGATCAAGCGAAGGTACAGGGGATAATATAAGGCAAAAATCTGAATACGCAATACACAGGTCAGGCCAAAATAACAATCCAAGAATATAGGCGAAGGTACAGAGGATAATCCAAAACACAAGACTGAATAAACAATGCAAGGGTCAGGCCAGAATAACAATCCAATAATATATGCTCGGTAAGAAGAAAGGATACTTTATATCCTTTAATAACTCGGGAAGAGGCAATGGTGTGTGTGTGGCTTACATACAGACTGGGTGAGAGCAGGTGAATGGAATTTGGGGGATTGAGTCCGAGTTGTAGTTCTGAGCAATCTTGGAAGGGGAAGATGTAGTTCTCAGGGAAGAGGAATTTGGGAACATTACAGAATCCCCTTCAAGGCGCAGCTCCTGAGGTGCCAAACAGCGAACACGCCACTGGACACCAGGCGGCAGAAGACCCAGGCAGGAGACCATAGCGGCGGAAACCAGGCCGGCGGAGGTACTCCAGTGCAAAGCCGATGAGCAGAACAGGCAGGTGGAGGGAGTCTTGGCGGGCCGGAGGGCGGAGGCAGCAGCAGCAGACCGGAGGGACGAAGCAGCAACGGCGGGCCGGAGGGTGGAGGCAGCAGCAGCAGACCGGAGGGACAAAGTAGCAACGGCGGGCCGGAGGGCGGAGGCAGCAGCAGCAGACTGGAGAGATGAAGAATCAACGGTGGTCCGGAGGAGAGAGGTAGCAGCGACGGGACGGACGGCTGAGTCCGGGCAGGCGGAGGTCCGGCCGAGCAAGGCAGAAAGGCAGACCGAGGATGAGGGCAGGCAGGTGGCACCAGAGGCAGAGTTCGGGCAGACAATGGCGGAGTCAATGGCCCCGCGGGAGGCAGCCAGGCTGGAGGGGGCTTCGAGGGCCGAGGCAAAGGCGGACCAGGCACCGGAACCCCAGCAGACACAGGAACCTGGAAGGACACAGCACAGACAGACATAGACAAACAGACAGACACAGAGAGGGGCACAGAGACCGGGGCAGGCGCAAGCCCGGGGACAAGTACAGGAGCGGGGACTAGGGCAGGAACTGGCACGAGGACAGGGGCAGACACTGGCACGGGGACAGGGGCAGACACTGGCATGAGGACAGGGGCAGACACTGGCACAGGGACAGGGGCAGACACTGGCACGGGGACAGGGGCAGGCTCTGGGACAAGGGCAGGCTCAGCGACCGGGAAAGGCTCAGGAAATGTAACAGGCATTGGCACAGGGACTGGTGCAGACAAAGGCTCAGAGACATACACCAGCTCGGGAACTAGGGCAGGCACCGGCACAGGGACTAGTGCAAGCACCGGGACTGAGTCAGGCACTGGCACAGGGACTGGAGGAGAAGCAAGCAAAGGCTCTGGCTCAGGGAAAAGGGCAGGCCCAGGGAGCAGGGCAGGTCCGGGGAGAAAGCAAGGCTCTGGCTCAGGGAAAAGGGCAGGCCCGGGGAGCAGGGCAGGTCCGGGGACAAGGCAAGGCTCAGGCTCAGGGACAAGGCAAGGCTCAGGCTCGGGGACAAGGCAAGGCTCAGGCTCGGGGACAAGGCAAGGCTCAGGCTCGGGGACAAGGCAAGGCTCAGGCTCGACTGATGGTGGTGTAGCGACCTCTGGTGGCCGAGGCTTGAGCGGGAATTGCGGCCTCTTGTGGCCGGGAGGCTTGAGCGGGAACTGCGGCCTCTGGTGGCCGGGAGGCTTGAGCGGGAACTGCGGCCTATTGTGGCCGGGAGGCTTGAGCGGGAACTGCGGCCTCTTGTGGCCGGGAGACTTGAGCGGGAACTGCGGCCTCTTGTAGCCGAGGAGCGGGAACTGCGGCCTCTTGTGGCTGAGGAGCGGGAACTGCGGCCTCTTGTGGCCTAGGAGCGGGAACTGCGGGCTCTTGTGGCCGGGAGACTTGGGCAACCTCTGCTGGTCGGAGAACTTAGGCGGCCTCTGCTGGTCGGAGAACTTGGGCGACCTCTGCTGGTCGGAGAACTTGGGCGACCTCTGCTGGTTCGAGAACTTGGGCGACCTCTGCTGGTCGGAGAACTTGGGCGACCTCTGCTGGACTGGGCGTGGTGGAGACCTCTGGTGGACTGGGCATGGTGGAGACCTCTGGTGGGCTGGGCGTGGTGGAGACCTCTGGTGGTCTGGGCGTGGTGGAGTCCTATGGTGGTCTGGGCATGGTGGAGACCTTTCCCACCCGACCTATTGGTGTCTGAACCTGGGCTATCAGGGTCCTGACAGGACGTTGAGAGGCCCCGAAGGAAGACAGAGGTTCTTGAGGGGCCACGGCGGCTTCCAAACAGGTCAGTAGATGAGGGGATCGGCTGAGCAGCCGCTTCAACAGGAATATCTCAGCCTCCTTTTTGAGTGACCCAAAACCGTCTCTCTACGAAAAGAACTGGCTAACCAGGTCTGGATGGTCACTGATTGCTTGGCCGCCTTTGGTCATCCACTCCCGATAGTCCCCATCCACTTCTGGGTCTTTCCTTAACACAGTGAAGATGTAGTCCATCTTGGAACTGAGGCCGGTGGCCATCTTGGAACTGAGGGAAGTGGCCATCTTGGAATCGACCATCTTGGAACTGGGGCTGGTAGCCATCTTGGAACTGAGGCCGGTGGCAATCTTGGGATCGGCAATCTTGGAACTGGGGCCGGTGGCCATCTTGGAACTGGGGCTGGGAGCAGCCATTTTGGAACTAGGGCTGGGAGTAGCCATCTTAGACCTGGGGCTGTGAGTAGTCATCTTGGACCTGGGGCTGGGAGTAGCCATCTTGAGACTGGGGCTGGGAGTCTCAAAGACTCTTTGAGGCAATACATAGTCGCCATTTATGGCCGTTTGCTCTGCACAAAATGCTTCATAGGAAGCCACTGTAAAAAGGCTCCCTCCTAGCCATTGTTTCGGTGAGGTATTCTGTAACGATACACCCAGAATAGGTTAATAATGATGTTTATTCAAAAACCAGGCAGTCAGATAGGCAGAGTTCCATAAGCAAATCCAGGTAAATCAGGCAGGCAGAGTTCGGTACACTAATCAGGTTCTCATACAGGCAGAAAATTCAGAAACAAGGCAGGAAGGATCAAGCGAAGGTACCTGGGATAATCCAAGGCAAAATACTGAATACACAATGCACGGGTCAGGCAAGAATAACAATCCAAGAATATAGGCGAAGGTACAGAGGATAATTCAAAACACAAGACTGAATAAACAATGCACGGGTCAGGCCAGGATAACAATCCAAGAATATATGCTCAGTAAGAAGAAAGGATACTTACAATACCTTGCGAAGAGGCAATGGTGTGTGTGTGCTTATATACAGACTGGGTGAGAGCAGGTGAATGGAATTTGGGTGATTGAAGAAGAAGAAGAAGTTTTATTTATATAGCGCCTTTCCATAGCTCAAGGCTGCTTTACATTATACATTACAAAACACCCAGACACTCAGACATACATTACAGTCACATGGATACAAAAATCACATCACACAAAATGCATGTTAAATAGATATGTTTTTAACTTGGTCTTGAATATAGCCATGGATGAGGTATTACGTAGTGTGAGAGGTAGCGAGTTCCATAATTTAGGAGCATTAACACTAAATGACCTTCCACCTACAGTAGACAACCGGAAACGAGGGATGGACAATAAACCAAGTTCATCTTATCTAAGGGATTGAGTCCGAGTTATGGGAATTGTAGTTCTGAGCAATCTTGGAGGGGGAAGATGTAGTTATCAGGGAAGAGGAACTGGGGAACGTTACACGGCCGAAGGAGGTGCAGGCTTTTGTGGCAATCAGAGAGAAATACCTGCTTGAATGTAGATTAAGAGAGGGTTTTGTTCTGGAGATTAATAATTTTAGGTAAGGTGGGGTTTTGCCTAATAAACCCTTGTAAACAAGATGATACCAGTGTGTTTGTCGCCATGTGTGTAGTGAAGGCCATCCAATGAAGGCCATCCAATTAAATGCATTTTGGGAGTTAATAGTAACATTTTTGGATGTAAGACTATTTTACACTTTTTTATTTATCACTGAAATGGTGGAGGGCTTTATCTTACTAAGAAAGTGATCGGAAAAATTAGGAGACATGGGGGGATTCATGCTTTTTTATATTAAAATAATATTTTTATTGGGAGGGTCATGTAATCTTTCAGCCATTTAAAATGTCATATTGAATTGCTGAACATAATGTAGTTCTATCATTTAAACAACCAAATTGTGAAGTTAAAACTAAAATACAAGTTTGCATATTTAAAGTTGTGCAAATATCTTATAGTTATTTAGCTGTGATGGTGTAGTGGGTAAATTAGTTTTTCATGATGTCGAAGATTGCGAGTTTAAAACTGTTGTCTGTAAGTAGGTCTATACCAATTTTTGGACAGAGAGTATTTCCCAATACCAGTGATGTTATTCATAGCTACAGTACACCAGGCGCGGTTCTAGCGGGGTGGCAAAAACGTTCGCCTGGCAACACTATATTATTTCGGCAACCCAAACTCTGATTTGTCCATTCAGAATAATGTATTTGTTTTAATTCATTGAAATAATCATTGTGAATTCATTGCAAAAACAAAAATTTAACATGTTTTCAATTACAACATTTCATTAAAAACAGTAACAAAGATGTTGTACACAGAATTTGATTAAATATATCGGCAGTGTCTCGTGTAAACACGATACATTTGAAAAACATTCACTAGCGTCTGTTTTATCCAACAACAGACTAATTTGAGCAACAAATGAAGAACATAGACCCACCAACTATCTATGCAATGAATTAACAATGATTATTTTCATGAATTACGAGCGTTATTGTTTTGAAAGGTAGAATCAGAGTTTGTGTTGCCGACATAATATAGTGTTGCCAGGTGAAGGTGTTTACCACCCTGCTAGAACTGCGCCTGCAGTACACCCTCAAACCAAAAAAATAGTATTTCATTCCACTTTGCTCACTGTCTGCAGTGAGTGGGGTTTGTTAACTCCCCACTGCCCACTCGGCTGCTCCCGTGATCCCGCGAGATCCTCCGGGATCCCACGATATCACGCACAGACCACAACATGAATTGCCTAGCAGCTGAGAGTAGCAGGCATTAGGCAAGTGTTATTTAAATATACTTCTGATGTACTTACAAACTTTTCAATGCCTCATCAAGTACAGAATCTATTTGTATTACTGTAAAGGTTTGGTAACATTTCGGGCATTATTAGTGGGGTTATTTACAAGATACACCCTTGGTGCCATAAGCACCTGCACTAAGCCATTAGTCTGATGTTATAACAACGGATAAAAGCTTATGGGGCGTTGTTTGGCTCGAGGTCAAAGTGCAAAGGACCCTTGGATTATATTACTCCGAACCATCACTTTAAGGCCAAACAAAATGCAAACACACACAGCAATTTCATGGCATTTCAAGCTACCAAATTGTAAATGAATTGGTTTAGCTCAATCTCTGTCCTTGGTGTTAGATAAAATTTTACTTTGCTTTAGTCAAGATTGTCTGTGTTATTCTGTTGCTTGTAATAATACACTTCTTACAGTTGGCAGCCAAGTTAACGTTTAACATGTATACTTATCATCTCACTAATATGATTTGAGGTTGATAAAAAAGAACATAGTTACAATTTCATTATATTCCTTAACATTGAGTACTGTATGAATAATAATGCAATCACTAGACCTAATATAAATAATGACTGTGTTTTAACTGAACTGGCACTCTGTAATTACTGCTTGTCATTTGTGTCACAGAGGTTGCAGTCGGGACTGTCTGGCACGACCAACATCAACTGTAGAACTTGATACAAGTGTTGGCAGCATTGAGCCTCTTAATTCATTAGATCTTAGTCCATTTCAATGAAAATCCCAGTTGCACGTCAACACCTGAATCTAATGGACAGAGACCACACACCCACAGCTCATCAAAGAAACATTTATAGATATTAAAGGTACAATATGTAATATCAATCTAAACAATAACAAAATACATACTTTGCATTAAAAGCAAACATCACTATGCATATATTATATATATTTCTTAGTTGTGTACTTACATTATCCTAAATGTTTCCACTAACTTTTAAATCCAGAGAAATTTGTAATATAATTCGAAGACACGGGACGTTTCATTTTGTCGCCCGTAAATGGCGTCATATAACCTGTGACTACTCTAGTTGTTATAAGATACAGGGAGTCGCCAAACATAACGTGAATAAAGTTATAATTTTTTAACAATATATTACTTTGTCAGTGAAATTTTTTCTGCCGGAGATGCTAGATTGGAAGGTTGTCATTGACGACAATAACAAAACCCATGATCCCACGCAACCTCCCGACGTCATCCAAGTACATCTTTTGCTATTTTTTTGATTGAGAGCCCCCTGGCGGCCAAAAATTACATATTGCACGTTTAAAGACACAGTCTGAGATTTCTTTTCACCACTGGTCATAAAATTACTGGTTTCGAGCCAAAGGGTCCCCAAACATTGTTTGGAATTGAATGGTTAATTGACGTATTATTATGGTCCTACTTTAAACATGGTGTACATATACATGTACACCTGGAGTGAACATGATACACATCCAGTAGAACATTTACAGGACCCCAGTCTCCCACTTACAGTTGGTCCCAGCGACGGCCAAAAAGGGTGTTTATAGGACATTCTTGTGACCTTGTGGTATGTTTCACCAGAGGTGTTTCATCTTCAATTTTTGTTTATTTGTCACATGTACAGGAGAAGCAGGTGTAATTGCAGGTACTATAAAAATTGTATGGCACGGCTCAGAGATACAGTTATGATAGTAAACCAGAGAGCAATAAAGAATAAAAAATATATACATTTAAGGGTGACAGAGACATACGTCTGTACATGTAAACAATACCCTCAATCACATAATGAAGGGGTTCTCAACCTCTTTACCACCAAGGCCCCCCTGTCCAAAATAATATTTCAGGACCCCCTTGCATGAAATAATAAAATATTTCCTGACCTTTTAATTTGCAAAATGTGAATTTATTAAGAAAATGACCAACATTGCTGGATTAATAATGTTTTAACAATGATTCAATTTGTGTGTATATATATATTTATATTTGTTTGCACTAATTTCAGGTTGTAAAGGTAATAGTAAACCATGGACAGAGAAATAAAATGGTCAAGTGAGAGTTGTGAGGCTCTAGCTTACAGTCTTTGTGATTGGCGTAGGAACCGTGGCTTGTCCCCCCAATATTGGAAAATGCTGCATGTGTCCAACCCAAAAATGTAGCCTATACCGCAGGGACAAAAACTGTAAATTTTTAACTTTTCTTTAAAGCGCGACAAAGAAGATATTCTTCCCATTTCATGCTGTTTGAATAATCACCATTCGCCAATCATCAGCTTCATATTTTTTAATTTTCACCTATAGTCGGCGCACCTGATTGGTAGAAAGAAGTTAACATTACGCTAGGAACATAAAAATATGTTACCGGTGCGCACCTTCATAAACTGTCAATGGTGCACACCAGCTTTGAACTTGAATAAGACTCGACTTTGAGGTAAATTAGTCTCTGTCAAGCTATTGAAGTTAGCAAGCTTTTTAAAATTGAGTTATGGATAAGAGGCTTATGACGTTTAAAGCAACAATGGAATTTTGAATGGCACGTGTGTTATGCTTTGCGAGAGGTGCTAACTAACGTTACGTTAGATAGCTAGCCACATAGCTGGCAATCGATTTCTCTGTGTTAACCTTAGCAAAAGTAAAATGTTCTGTCATCTAATTTAAACATAATGCCACCCCACAAAAAATAAAAACCATAATCAAAGGACATAACGTTAATGAAGTTTTTTACAAAAGAGTAACGTTAGTGGAAGTATACAACACATTTTACACAAGGACAGGACAACATCATAACCTGTCATTTACCAAGCCTAGATTTACATTAAAAAAATGATATAATGTGTCATCAGGAGAATGCTGTTACCATCAGGGAAAAGGCAGGTGAGGAAAGAGTGGCACATAAAGGAGTCACAGATGAAGTAACAGGTGGAGGGTGTGAGGTAAGGTCTTAAAAGGAATTAATAATGGATATGTGAAAGTTTGTGCCTTTTATACATTTTCCACAAACAGAAGAGCCCAAGATAAACATAACTGGTCATAAGTCCACTATTACTTTGTTTGCAATATCACATTTATATCACAAGCTACAATTGATAATTTATTAGGAGAACCATGACACAGCCACGGAAGAGACAAAAGGAGAGGCAGGTGGCACTGCAGGGTGTGATGTTTTAAAATGTATTTATGATTGTAATGGATTAAACCCAAGGATGGAGGTTGAGTTGCTGCCTGTTCAATGTCAGTTCTTCAATCAATAATCTGAAACAACGGGGATGTGTGGGGACATTGCCCCCAATGTTACAGACAGGCAATGTGGTCCCCAGCAATAATAAAAAAAATTGTGAAAAATATATGGTGTCCCCCCCAATATATAGGATATATTTGTAAAATTGAAAAAAAAATGGATGGATCGAAATAGAAAGAGAACCTGCCACAGCAGTCCCTGCATGTAGCCATGCAACCAACCTTACTGGCACAATCTTTGTAACTGTACCCTTTTTTGAAGGTGGTGTTCCAGCTGCCTTCCACTATGTTTTGTGTTCTGCTTAACCGGACATCACATGCTTATTTTCTAACCAATAGATTGTTCTATGGTGTTCTCCTACTTTCCCTGGGCCTCTTGCACAAGGCAGCGTAAATTGGCAGAGCACTGCCCGGGATTTGGGTTAGAGTATTATCTATCCTGACATGTTGCTCTCCAGTAACTCCTTGTGTCCAGATCCGCGCCTGTGGGTTCAATCAGGGAAGTATAGTTGGTGAACATAATCCTCTCATGCATGATCCAACTAAAGGCTTCTGTGTTGGATTCGCAGTGCGAAAATTATCAGTAGCTGGGCGACATGTGGTTGGATGAACCATGTGCACGCCCTTCACCATTCCACAGATCTGTCCAAGGAGTTGCAGAGCTGCGGCAAGGCAGGTTTAGTGGGAATTGGGAGGGTAGATAATGTGAAAAATAAGTTATATGTTCTATGACTGCACCGCTCGACACTGTCAGCGGATCCACCCCTGCCACGGAGAATAAAGCTCTGCCCCAAGCAGGAGGGGCCACCAGGCCTTCGCCCCTTATGCCTCGGCTGGTGCTGGCTGCACCACCTCCAGTACCAGACCGGATAACCTTTCACAGTGGCTGAGGCCAGGGATCCACCCACTTGCCGTTGCCATGGGATCCACCCACTTTCCGTTGCCATGGGATCTGCCCACTGCCGGTACCAACAGCACCGGCTCCACAGACAGAGCCTGCTTTTCAGCCCCTACTTCGGGAGTCACCTGCAGCGCTGCCCCTAAGGGCGGTACCAGCTGCAACGCCCTTTAGCCGCCAGGGTATGCAGCCTCCTGTCCGCCTCCAATGTCTTCACCTCCAAGGCAGGTGGTTCCAGTCCCCCCTCCTTCCCTCGTCTGCTCTATGTGATGGTGCCCGGGAACACCCACCGGATGGGGGGCCCATGCTCTTGGAGGGCTTGCGGTGGTGTCTCTCCTCCCACTCTATTTTTTGTGTTTAACTGGAAATCACGTTTATTTCCTAACTAATGGATCATTACATTTGCCTTTACTGTTCACAGCCGGTTCCAGTTTACTCATTAATGTCTTACCTAATAGATTGCCTTGTTTCTTGTTTAAACGTAGACAGCCAGTGGCACTTCTGTCATGTATTTTAATTGCTTTTGTGTTGGGGTTTTGTGGTTCATTGTTGCTGTTATTATGTTACTCCGGGTTAGGTGTGGCTGATTATTTGATATGCATTTTATAGACTCCTCGCAGTCTGTTTTTCATTCAGGAGTATTTTCAATTTATTAAATACTGTCTGCTTTATTCAACTTATCATTTGCCTCTGCTCTCTGCCTAAACCCATACATTGTGACAATCTTGCATCCTCATGTTTTGAACCCAACTATCTGAAACCTTTAAAAGTAGTGGAATTGTAGGGGTGATTTCTACTAATACAGTTCTACAATATCATTACTTTTTTATATGACAGTGTAACAATATCATAACATTTGGTTTTAAATGACCCCATATGGGATTTAACTAAAAAACACTGGATGTAATTATGCTGATCTTTGTGCTGCAAAACAAAGGCTAGAAGTCATTTATCCACTAATTACCTATAATGCATCTTCTCTGCATTTAGAAAACCACTGCCAACTGCTCTGCTAATTTAGTTATCAGCAAATCTGATACTCTCATCAATGATTTAATGTACTTATTTCAGCAGTTAAAGTTTGGGTTTTCACTACAGTTGACTAATGTTGTTTGGCACATTCTCCTGTTTTGTTTTTACTTTAATCGTAGTCAGTTGTAATAGACAACATTTAGAAAATAGAGTTAGGAGGTTAACATACCAATAGTATAATACTAATATGAAAATGTACATTTTTCACTGCAATACATACAGTCATATGCAAAGTTTAGGCACTCCTGACAATTTCCATGATTTTAATTTATAAATTATTGGGTGTTTGGAATTTCATTTTGATCTATCAAATAACTGGAGGACACAGTAATATTTCAGTTGTGAAATGAGGTGTATTGGATGAACAGAAAATGTGCAATATATGCATCAACACAGAATTAGACAGGTGCATATATTTCGGCACTCCGGACTTGACTACACGGACAGACAAAAATTTATCGGTGTATAGCACAACAACAATAGAATACTATTACTGTGTTATTGACCGCGACACAGAACAAGTCGTAATCTGATTAAGGAGTATGCTTAAGTCACACAATACATCTATATATGAATCATCTACTTACATTGCGTAACATGGTGAGGGCACATGAGTAGAGTCCATGAAGTAGAAACAAGTCCAGCAAACACATGAACGGCACACACGTAAGAGTATTTCAATGGTTGACACCTCCCTCTAGTTTGGCCAGCGTTTATATACTAAACTAACTACCTAGATCGACCACGGCTGAAGGTAGTCATCAATCAGATCTACAAGGTACCAAAATACACGAACAGGGACATACACAAACAACAATAAAAACTAAACACGACAATGCAATGCATCTGTATAAATACTAAAGGAAAATACACATCATACACAAACTAGGCAGAATAAACATTATGCTGGAAAATATACTAAAGAATATACAGAGTCCATCTCTCAGTCCATGCCACACCGGCCCTCACTGGGCTGGACGTGACAAGCTTTTTCTACAAATAACAAGACACTAATTGCAATTTAAAATGCCACAGGTGTGGGAAATTAACCTTTAAATGCCATTTTAACCTGTGTGTCACCCTGTGTGTCTGTAACAAGACCAAACATTCAAGGATGTGTAAACATTTGATCATGGCCATTTGGGTGATTTATTTTTGCATTAATAGTCATATTGTTAAAATCAATGCTGAAATTTCACAATTTCTGCCAAGGTATGCTAACTTATGAGCACAACTGTACTTAAAAAACAATAGCTAGCAGGTGAAAAAACACTTATTCTGTCTCGTATTATCTGTTTCCTTGGCTAGTCTGATTTTAGGCCATATATTGTATAAAAATGTTATTCTACATTCATACATTGTTCAACATCTCCAAAACACCTCAGCCCATGTGAGAGTTGAAAATCTGAAGATCAATCACACAGTCGGCTTCTTGGCTGGAGGTGGAGATAGTAAGCAAAAAACCTGTGCGTGGTTCCAGGAACAAGAAATACTCTGTCTTTGCAACCATTACTGGGCAGTTTCAACATTAGGCACGGTCACGCGTGAGTCTCCCCAGCTTGCGTTCACCAGCAGGCATCTTCACCGTTGGCAGCTGCTGCTCGGTGCACAAGATATTCTGCTATTAACTTGTTTCCTTCCAGCTGTATTCTGTTTTAAATGTATATGGTTGGATACTATCATTGTTATGGCCCAATGAGTGTGTATGTGGATGGATGGGGACTAGTTATTTTTACCAGTACAGAAAGAGTCAATGTGACAATCTCAGCACTGCAGTCGAATGCTGTTCAACTAGTTGCCTGGTTTGTTCCAGTGAACTTGGCTGTTGAACCCAGTGTACATGTACTGCACAGTCGGTGTCAAACGTTTTGAGAATGACACACGTATTGGTCAACACACACTGATAAAAATTACTTGTAGAATTTCATTAAATAATTTTAACGATTTGCACTCAATTTTTCTAAGTAAATTCCTCTGCTGTGATATCAACTACAACTTACTTGCCAGTATCAAGTAAAATGTACTTACCTCTAAATGTAACATTTTGAAGACATTAAGTAAATGTTACTTAATTATATTTAACTTAGCAGGTTTTATTTATTAAAAGTAATTAAGTAAAGTTCATTTTAAAATTGTATAAATCTGTAATATTGACTGTTGTGAAATAATTAAGTAGATTTTATAATGTCTGTCCATTTCACATTTTGAATTACTTAGTTTGATGAATTTATATTACTTATTATTATTATGTAAATGTAGCTTTTTTAAGTGTTACCAAATACATGTAATTATTTTCTCTGTATCGTATACTTTTATCACAAATCACAATTAAATACAAGAAAGTTGAACAGTTAATTATGTCAACATTCACAATGAACGTTTAAATCAGCTATCTTCACATCAACTGATTATTAGTTAAGGTACATTCATTAACCTCTGACAATTTACAAAATCTTACACCAGCAATAGACATAGTTAACATCAAATGCAACAACTTATCTATCAAGTAGTCATGGCCAAATTCAACCACATTAAAACAACATTTTAGGGAATCAAAACTTAAGCCAGCTCCAAGTCTATAGTGAAATATCTATAAAGACAGATATTCTGCTGCACATGGGCGTTGGGTCCAATAGAGCCGAATCTATCTTTTCAAGTTTTTGTTACAATCGTTGAGATGGAGAAGTAAGTTTGGGTGTACCAACAGCCTCGATTGTACAGCACTTGCCATGTCGATAGAATTTAGGAGAGCAACTTCAACTTTAAAGATTGTGTTGCATCATCAGGCTCTTCACTCCACAATGCACCTTCTCAAACTGGTATCAGTCAATCACTCAACAGACATGAACGCATCCCCATAATCAGGTCTCACTCACCTACATTCTAAACACCTGTGTACACTCCTGGCTGTATTTAAGTATGCCTGCTTCTCTCACTCATTGTGAGGTATTGTTTGTACTTGAGTCAACTTACTGAGCATTCTATATTCCGTCTATGATTACCTGGTTCGACTATTGGTTCTGTATATTGGATTACTTGTTCTTTGGATTATCCTTTTGTGCCTTTGCCTGTTACCATCTGTCTCCAGTGTACCAAGCCTGCCTCCCGACGACGTCTCTGCCCTGCTACTTTGTAAGACCCTCTGTGTACCGAACCCCTGCCTGCTCTGACTTCCACGTTCTGTGTACCAAGTTCTGCCTATGACATGTTGGACCGTTTAGTGGTTATCTATATAGATGACATCCTGATCTATTCCTCCTCTGTATCGGAACATATCATTCATGTGAGACGGGTCCTTTAACGTCTTCTGGACAACCACCTCCATGTCAAGGCAGAGAAGAGTGAGTTCCATGTCTCCACCGTCTCTTTCCTGGGATCCGTGCTCACGCCAGGAGGGGTCCGCATGGATGAAAGAAAAATTGAAGCCGTGCGTAATTGGCCGCTTCCACGCACTGGCAAGGAGCTCCAACGCTTTTTAGGATTTGCAAACTTCTATAGGACGTTCATCCGCAACTTCAGTACTATAGCAGCACCTCTGCACTCCTTATCAAATCGGAAGTCCTCTCCATTGCCTTGGGACAAGGAATCCCTTTCTGCCTTTCGAAACCTGACCCTCTGTTTCTCCTCAGCACCAATACTTCTCCAGCCCAATCCTGCACTGCCTTTTACGGTGGAAGTGGATGCCTGTGAGGTAGGAGTGGGGGCGGTCTTGTCACAACAAAACGGATCAAACTCCAAACTTCACCCATTTTTTTTTTTCTCACGGAAACTGACTCCTTCTGAAAGAAATTATGACGTGGGCAACCGTGAGCTTCTGGCTATTAAACTAGCTTTGGAAGAGTGGCGTCATTGGCTTGAGGGAGCTCGTCATCCTTTTGTGGTGCTCACTGACCACAGCAATTTAGAATACCTGAAAAACGCAAAACGTCTCAATGCCCTTCAAGCCCGGTGGTCCTTGTTTTTTAATCGGTTTAACTTCACTGTTTCATTTATTCCAGGAGAGAAAAACGTCAAGGCTGACTCCCTTTCACGCCAGTTCGACCTGTCCACCAAGCCTACTGTTCCTGAACCCATCTTACCCGCTGCCTGCTTTGTACGACCCATTGTATGGGACATGGACACCCTAATTCAGGACGCGCTCAGATCGGAACCAGCCCCACCTGACACTCCGCCAGGGAAGTCTTACGTTCCAGCCAGCATCCGACCGCAGCTGATAAAATGGTGTCACACATCGCTCAGCACAGGGCACCCGGGCATCACACGGACTGTTCAACTTCTCATGAAAAGGTATTGGTGGGCTTCTCTTCGGGAAGATGTTTCTGATTATGTCCTGTCTTGCCCTATATGTGCCCAATCCAAAACTCCTAGGCACTTACCTGCTGGAAAACTCCTACCCTTTCCGGTTCCGAATAGACCTTGGTCACATGTGGCTATGGATTTTTTGACAGATCTGCCTGTATCCCATGGTTACACCACTATCCTAGTCATTATAGATAGATTCTCTAAGATGTGTCGTCTTGTTCCTCTTACATGCTTGCCTAATGCTTTGGACCTTGCAGAATGTGTATTCCTCCATGTGTTTAGGCAATACGGACTACCTGAAGACATTGTATCCGATCGAGGTCCCTAGTTCACGTCCCGGGTCTGGAAGGCCTTCTGGGTCCGGTTGGGAGTTACAGTCAGTCTGTCATCGGGGTACCATCCTCAATCTAACGGGCAAACGGAACGTCTCAATCAGGTGATTGGTACATTTCTCAGACAACAATGTTCCTCTCGCCCTCAGGACTGGAGCCGGTTTCTACCATGGGTGGAATATGCCCAAAATTCCTTGGTACAGTCATCACTTGGTATTACACCATTCCAGTGTGTCCTTGGGTACCAACCTCCTCTATTCCTGTGGGACACAGACCCAGCACCGGTTGAGGCTGTAGAACAGTGGTTCACACGCAGCTCTCGTGTCTGGGACTCCGCCCATCAACACCTCGACCGTGCATCCAGGAGACAGAAGGACCAGGCTGACAGGAGACGACGGCCTACCCCTCTCTACCATCCTGGCCAACGGGTCTGGTTGTCTACACTGGACATTCGACATCAGCTCCCTAATAGGAAACTCTCACAAAGGTATATCGGTCCTTTCAAAATAGTGAGGCGTATCAATCCTGTTACCTACCGTCTGCTTTTACCCCGCCAGTATCGTCTCTCCTCCTCTTTTCATGTTTCTCTATTGAAGCCGGTCCGCTACAGCCCCATGCATCCTCCGGTAACTGCTCGTATGCCTTCTCCTCCTTTGGAGATTGACGGGGACCCTGCCTTTTTTGTCCGGAAGCTGTTGGAGTCGAGGCGACGACGGGGTGTTCTACAATATCTGGTGGATTGGGAAGGGTAAGGCCCGGAGGAACGGTCCTGGGTTCCTGCCTCGGATGTGTTGGATCCTGAGCTCGTCGCTGCCTTCCACCGTGACCACCCACACAGCCCTGCTCCTCGGCCCCGTGGTCGTCCCTCTTCGCGGGCATTCCGTGCTTCTGGAGCCGCCTGTCAGGGGGGGGATTCTGTTGCATCATCAGGCTCTTCACTCCACAATGCACCTTCTCAAACTGGCATCAGTCAATCACCCAACAGACATGAACGCATCCCCATAATCAGGTATCACTCACCTACATTCTAAACCCCTGTGTACACTCCTGGCTGTATTTAAGTATGCCTGCTTCTCTCACTCATTGTGAGGTATTGTTTGTACTTGAGTCAACTTACTGAGCATTCTATATTCCGTCTATGATTACCTGGTTCGACTATTGGTTCTGTATATTGGATTACTTGTTCTTTGGATTACCCTTTTGTGCCTTTGCTTGTTACCATCTGTCTCCGGTGTACCAAGCCTGCCTCCCGACGACGTCTCTGCCCTGCCACTTTGTAAGACCCTCTGTGTACCGAACCCCTGTCTGCTCTGACTTCCAAGCTCTGTGTACCGAACCCCTGCCTGCTCTGACTTCCATGCTCTGTGTACCGAACCCCTGCCTGTTCTGACTGCCACGTTCTGTGTACCAAGTTTTGCCTATTCCTCTGTTGGATATATATATATATATATATACATGATATTGTGGATATCCTGGATTCCCTGTTTTCCAGTATTATATTGGGATACAATAAAACCATTATTGTTTATATGCAACCTATCCAGTTTGATTCATTACAGATTGCACTTTTGGGGACATCTAAACACAATCCAGTTCCAGGAAAAGCTTCTGGAACCCCTCAAAGGTAAGTCAGCCATGTAACAGTGAAATCCCAAACCGACCGTCTCTGCCTGCCACGACTGAACAAGCGGGATCTTGTTGTAAAAAAACAAAACACGCATGTGCAGATTCAAACGCACCTTGCTTTTCAGATAAAAATGTACTTAGTATTTTAGGTGACTATAAAACAGTAAATAGCATTTGTAAATATATGATACAATTTACTGTTTCTTAAGTTATTACATGAATAAATTGTGTACATTTTACTTAAACGATTCTAGTTCCCACTTAATCATGATTTTAGAATGTGTAAATTACATGAATTAATGTGATAGATTTTACCCTACCACAAAATCATTATTTTCAGTGCATATTTTGCTGTTTCAGTGTCTTTATGTCAATAGTTACTATGGTAAGTTTTTCCATAAGTGTCAAAGGCTTTCTTTGAATATGACATTAAGTTTATGCAAAGACTCGTTTGCATAAACAATACTGCCGGTTCTAGCAGTATTGCGTATTGCCAGGTTTACTATTATGTTGTGTACTGTGTAACGAGTAAGAGCACAGTGTCAGTAGTTGCCTGAAGTTGTGCTTCTCCATGTATGTCCGTCCGGTATTATGCAAGTAGGAAGGAAACAAGAAGAAATTAAACATACAATCAACTGCTCGTTTGCCCTCCCTCTCTCTAGGTTGTCTACTCTAGGTGGAAGGTCATTTAGTGTTAATGCTCCTAAATTATGGAACTCGCTACCTCTCACACTACGTAATACCTCATCCATGGCTATATTCAAGTCCCAGTTAAAAACATATCTATTTAACATGCATTTTGTATGATGTGATAATTTGTATTCATGTGACTGTAATGTATGTCTGATTGTCTGGGTGTTTTGTAATGTATAATGTAAAGTGGCCTTGAAATATGGAAAGGCGCTAAATACAGTGCCTTGCGAAAGTATTCGGCCCACTTGAACATTTCAACCTTTTGCCACATTTCAGGCTTCAAACAAAAAGATTTGAAACTGTAATTTTTTGTGAAGAATCAACAACAAGTGGGACACAATCATGAAGTGGAATGAAATATATTGGATATTTCAAACTTTTTTAACAAATAAACAACCGAAAAATTGGCAGTGCAAAATGATTCTGCCCCCTTAAGTTAATACTTTGTAGCACCGCCTTTTGCTGCGAATACAGCTGTAAGTCGCTTGGTGTATGTCTCTATCAGTTTTGCACATCGAGAGACTGAAACTTTTGCCCATTCCGCCTTGCAAAACAGCTCGAGCTCAGTGAGGTTGGATGGAGAGCGTTTGTGAATAGCAGTTTTCAGTTCTTTCCACAGATTCTCGATTGGATTCAGGTCTGGACTTTGACTTGGCCATTTTAACACTTGGATATGTTTATTTGTGAACCATTCAATTGTAGATTTTGCTTTTTGTTTTTGGAAGACAAATCTCCGTCCCAGTCTCAGGTCTTTTGCAGACTCCATCAGGAGTCTTCCAGAATGGTCCTGTCTTTGGCTCCATCCATCTTCCCATCAATTTTAGCCATCTTCCCTGTCCCTGCTGAAGAGAAGCAGGCCCAAACAATGATGCTGCCACCACCATGTTTGACAGTGGGGATGGTGTGTCCAGGGTGATGAGCTGTGTTGCTTTTACGCCAAACATAACGTTTTGTATTGTTGCCAAAAGTTCCATTTTGGTTTCATGTGACCAGAGCACCTTCTTCCACATGTTTGGTGTGTCTCCCAGGTCTTTTTATGGATATCTTTCAGAAATGGCTTTTTTCTTGCCACTCTTCCATAAAGAGTAGACAAATCGTATCCAGATTTGTGCAGTATACGACTGATTGTTGTCCGATGGACAGACTTGCCCACCTCAGCCGTAGATCTCTGCAGTTCATCCATAGTGATCATGGGCCTCTTGGCTGCATCTCTGATCAGTCTTCTCCTTGTATGAGCTGAAAGTTTAAAGGGACGGACGGGTCTTGGTAGATTTGCAGTGGTCTGATACTTCTTCCATTTCAATATTTTCACTTGCACAGTGCTCCTTGGGATGTTAAAAGCTTGGGAAATCTTTCTGTATCCAAATCCAGCTTTAAACTTCTCCACAACAGTATCTCAGACCTGCCTGGTGTGTTCCTTGTTCTTCATGATGCTCTCTGAGCTTTCAACGGACCTCTGAGACTATCACAGAGCAGGTGCATTTATACGGAGACTTGATTACACACAGGTGGATTCTATTTATCATCATTAGTCATTTAGGTCAACATTGGATCATTCAGAGATCCTCACTGAAAATCTGGAGAGAGTTTGCTGCACTGAAAGTAAAGGGGCTGAATTATTTTGCTCGCCCAATTCGTCAGTTTTTTATTTGTTAAAAAGTTTGAAATATCCAATAAATTTCGTTCCACTTCATGATTGTGTCTCACTTGTTTATGCTTCTTCACAAAACATTACAGTTTTATATCTTTATGTTTGAAGCTGAAATTTGGCAAAAGGTCGAAATGTTCAAGGGGGCCAAATACTTTCGCAAGGCACTGTAAATAAAACTTCTTCTCTCTCAATCTCCATACCAACACGTGACAAAGAGTATGTGATTGCAAAACATTTAACATGTCTGCAACAAAAACTTTTCATTTAAAACAGTAAGAAATATGTTGTACACAGAATTTGATTGAATATATTGCCAGTGTCTCATGTGAAAACACAATTACATTTGTAAAACATTCACTAGAGTCTGTTTTAGGCAACAATAGACTAATTTTAGCAACACATGAACATGAACCCATTAACTATCTATGTAATTAATTAACAATGATTATTGTAATGAATTACGAGCGCTATATCAAAAAGAAAAATTATAGTTTGTGTTGCTGGCGTAATATAGTGTTGCCAGGCAAACAGTTTTTGCCCCCAGCTAGAACCGGCCCTGGCATGCTGTCAATCAACTTCTGGGCCACATCCTGACTGATGTTAGCTCAATCTTGCATGATCAATGCTTGGAGTTTGTCAGTGTTTGTGGGTTTCTGTTTGTCCACCTGCTTCCTAAGGATCAACCACAAGTTCTCAATGGGATTACGGTTTGGGGAGTTTCCTGGCCATGGACAAAAAAATGTTGCGGTTTTATTCCCTGAGCCACTTAGTTATCACTTTTGCCTTATGGCAAGTTGCTCCATCATGAAGGAAAAGACATTGATCGTCACCAAACTGTTCTTGGATAGTAGGGAGAAGTTGCTCTTAGAGGATGTGTTGGTACCATTCTTTATTCATGGCTGTATTCTTAGGAAAAAATGTGAGTGATGGCAGCTGGTCCTTCATGACATTCTGGAGTATATACAAATTCTCATCATCAGCACTGACTTTATGAAAATGAAATTGTGTCATTCTCAAAACCTTTGACCACAACTGTAGTGCTTCATTATGGGTTCAAATAAGTTTGACTACAGTTCTTTCAGTCAAACACTATCCTCTATCACTTGTCTCTATCAATAGCGTATTATAGAACATAATATGAAGCTCTGGTTTTCTATTAATAAGCATGTGTTTGGGTAAAATTAAATTTTTTGTTTTATTCCATTATTGAAAAAAGTATTTCAAATTTCCCACAAAAATACTGTCATTCAGAGCATTAATTTGCTGAAAAGGTCAGCTGGTCATAATATCAAAAAAGATGCAGTGATGTCAGACCTCAAATAATGCAAAGAAAATAAGTTAATATTCATTTTTAAACAAAATTTGGTGGACTAATAATGGCATAATAATAATAATTGTTTTCCATGCGTATATTGGCATGCTCTCCAATAGTCTTTCACAGTGATGTTGGGTGACTTTATGCCACTTCTGGTGCAGAAATTAATGCAGCTCAGCTTTGTGTGATTACTTGTAACCATCCATCTTCCTGTAGATTCACATTCCAGATGTTTTCAAATAGAGTTGATTTAAGAACAGTTTGCAGTGGTCTTTTAAAGATTTCCAGAGCTGTATATTCAACAAGGAACGTTTCAAAAATATTCATGTATTTGATTATGTCTCTACTACCATGCTTTCATCAACACAGAGGGACCTACAACTGGTGGACTGTATAACGGAAACAACAAACATATCAAGGACCTACAGTAATAAGAAGTGGAGCCAATTTTTGCTTCAATGGCTCCAATCTTTATTGGAATACATACATGTCCTGAACTCTATCTAGTAAGATATTTTTCCATTCTTCAAGAACAATAGGCTCATAGGGGGTCCACGTGGCTGGTTCAAGTCGATGCATTGCATCACAGTCTACATCACAATGGTCATAGTTTACCCATAGGTGGGTAAAAAGTGCAAAAATAATCAGCAGCTCAGGCGACGTGATTGGATGAACGATGTGCACGCCACTCGTCATCACACAGATCTGTAAAAGGAGTTGCGGAGCTGCTGAAGGCAGGATTAGAGAGGGAATTGGGAAAGAAGGAAAATCTGGGAAAAATCACAAAAAAAAAAAACGATAGGCTCCAGTTGTTCGAAGAAGGTATAAATCGACTTTGCTGTTTGCGCAGAACTTCCCAGAAAGGTTTCTTGATGTTTAGGTCTGGTGATTGGAGAGGCCATGGAAGATGTTTCATGACACCCTGGTGTTAATAAAAACCCTTTTTAATTAATTTAACAGTGTATATTTGCCTGCTATGTACACTAATTCGATCTACCTCTAAATCTAAGATTTCTTTGCACTAATTGTACATGTACCTACATCTGCCTCGTTCAATTTCGATTGTATTTCAACTGTATTTTTTATCTTTTGTCTTTATTGTACCCTTTGTGTAATACTTGTGTATTTGTATTTATGTGTAACTCTGTCTGTACTTGCACCTT
>JACXGM010009863.1:0-27006 GCA_016801145.1 Umbra pygmaea | reverse complement strand
CTGGCAACATTATATTGTGACCGCAACACAAACTCTGATTTGTCAGATTAAAATAATAGCGCTCGTAATTCATTGAAATAATTATCGTTAATTCAATGCATAGACGGGTAGTGAGTCCATGTTCATGTGTTGCTAAACTTAGTCTATTGTTGGATAAAATAGACTAGTCAATGTATTTCAAATGTAATTGTGTTTTCACATGTGACATTGACAATATTTTCAATCAAATTGTGTGGACAACATATTTGTCACTGTTGTTATTATGAAGTTTTTATAAAAAATATCTTAAATGCTTTTTTGCTATCACATACTCTACTATTGTTTATTTATACACAATACAATTGCATTCGGTTACAATTCACTATCTTTATAATGAGTTAACAATGGTTATTGCAATAAATTAAAACAAGCGCTATTCTTTTGAAGCGACAAATCAGAGTTTGTGTTGCGGGCACTATATAATGTTGCCAGCCAAACAGGTTTCGCTTATGTCTCAGGCTGGCCCTGGATCACAGCATACCCTAGCCTGATTCTACCAGACTCTAATACCTACATTTCATTTGTACATAGTCTGGCCACTCTCTATTGACAAGCGTTAACTTCCTTGAAGGCGGGTACTCTGTTGAAGTTTAAAACTATTGGATCTGGATCTGCCATAACAAATCACACAAAATTTCCTGTAAATCATCCATGCAAACACACACACGCACACACCCGCGCAGACACGCACACATTATATAGCCTAACCATATTTTTAATAGTGATGGGTATTCCGAATCACTAAAGTGAACTGAATCATTCAGTACAGTTCATTTAAAAGATTTGAATGTTTCGAATCACTGGTTCGGTTAATGAATCTTTTTGTCGAACTGCTTAATTACATTTTGTGCCCATGTTGTGACCTTATTATTTACTGTGAAAGCAGTGCACTCATTTAATTTTTCAAGCTATGAACACAAAAATGTAAATGTCTGTGGAGACAAGGGTTGACAAATTTATTTAGCAAGTAGTGGACTTGGCAATATTTTGATTCATTTTGGTGAAAATGTTCCAAATATTGCTCCTTTGTTTGCCGTTCACTCATCTTGACATTAACGCGTTAACTTACGTAATACTATTGAAAATATTCATATGTACTTTCTTAGGGAAATTAAATAGATTTACGAATGACACGTTGTATTCTGGTTAAGTATGCTTAGATTAAACTATTTTTATAATAAAGGGTGTGAAGAACAGCCAATAATATTGCTGTGTAGACAGTGTGCGCACTCTCGCGACACAAGACTCATAGCACTTTTAAATCCACGACAATAAAGCCTTTATGACAAAGATTATGAAGACGAGTTCGATTTCTGCTGCAATGTGTGGATTATGATAAGTGTGGGCATGTATTTATTCAGAGCATGGTGATGACATCTATGAAGGTAAATATGGTGCAAAATGTGAGAGCACGTAGATGTGATGTGAGCACTTGTAGAATATGATGTGAGAACTTGTACAACTAAAATTGAACTCGTAGGTGTGATGTGAGCACTTGTAGAATATGATGTGAGAACGTGTACAACTAAAATTGAACTCGTAGGTGTAATGTGAGCAATTGTAGAATATGATGTGAGAACTTGCAAAACAAAAATCTGTACTTGTATGTTAAAATTTTCACTTGTATAAAATATTCACACATCTGAGCTGAATTTGAAGTCAAAGGAAAAAACACATGAGAGCATGTAGAGAAGAAATATATGCTGTAAATTTACTGGCATATTTTTTTTTTCACTTGACTCACCACAACTCGTTGATCACAACCTCTCGAATCGGTCTCTACAACCTCACAACTGTGCTATATCGCATCACAAAGTGACGAATCTGCGCGCCTTGGCTTTAGCTACTATTTCTTGTGATACATTTGGTGCAAAACAAACTTGCACTTGTAGCTGTGAAAATGTGAGAGAGCAGGAGTGGGGCGGGTGGACGGGATAAGCCAATCAAAAGTCAGAAGACGAAGCGCTCTTTTCTGTTCTTCATGTCGGCGAAGAGACAATCAGAAATCGCAAACGGGCCAATGAAAATCCAGAAAAAAAACGCTGCAGCATGCACAGGGTTGGCAAGGTGACAACCGACCAGAACAGCGCAGTAGTAGGCCTAATTTAAAGACTGAAGATTTTGAGAAACTGAAACCAAATGGAGACAGAGGACATCAACATTGAGAACAGTGGAAATACGGACAAATGTACGGAGGACGAGTGCCCATGGCTGCACCTGGAAGAATTCTTCACCTACAGGGGGAGAAAACGAGACAGCGTGCAAATGCATCTTTTACATTTTTGGAGTAATTAGCTTGGCTAACAAAGCAGCTAACAACCAGTGATGGGCAGTAGCGTCGCTACAAGTAGCGATGTTACTAGTTTAATTACATTTCTCAGTAGCGTGGTCGTAGCGTTACTGTTTTCTGAATTTAATAGCTTTACAGTAGTGAAGCTATTTTATTTATCAAGTAGTGCGGTAGCGTCCACGCAAGCTACATTTTCACGAGTATTTCTGAAGCTCAACTCTGAAATACAACCGCTAAGAATGTTAAAGATCAGTAAGTGACTCACTCTACCGCCATACACAGCCTGTATGTGTAGCCGAATAGTGATGTGCGAATCCTGAACGATTCGTTTTTTTAACGAGTCTTTTCAATGACATGGGTGTACTGAATCACTGCTCTAAAAGACTCGTTCATGTGTATCCAGGGGCGCTGCTAAGGATTATGGGCCCCATGAAAAGAATCTTGACAGGGCCCCCAACACAGCTGAGACAGGGCTTCTCTGGGCCCCCTCTTAGTCATGGGCCCCGAGAATCGTCAGCCTTTACCCCCCCTTTACAGCGCCCCTGTGTGTCTCACTTTTGCGCAAGTCAAAATCACACAGATTTAGCAGGTGAAGTCGCGCAGAGTGTCGTCTAGAGTTGCTTTCAACTCCTCCCACCGCCTCCCTTTCGTTGTTTGTGGCCATTCTTTCTTTCCAGTCCGCGAGCCTAAAGAATCTCTGTCTGATATTCAGAAATGGTCCTGCTCGCAGCAGAGAGTGAGGAAGATATTCTAAACCCAGACTTGGTGAGCACAATCAATTCAGCAGGGAGTTTACTAACCAAATGTTATGAAATACGTTGACCACGTATTACAGTGATAGACAATGTAGCCTAACAGAATAATAGAGGAGTATATGTAGCATATTACAACTGATGTAATCTGTTCATATTCATATCATAATGTGTTCATATGTTAAGCTAGCTAAATAATACAAGTAATAATATAGCTCATAGGGTTTGTGTCACATTTTACTGTAGTCAAATGTAATGATGGGCATAACTTAGGTCGTCAAAGGTTTACTTTATGAAGACTAACTAATTTGCTTTTTGTCTGAAAATGGTTAATTTGTTTTCATGTGTGCTTGAAACATTTAATTCAGATATATTATAGAAAACAATATGATGCCATCATGAGATAGAGATATAATTAAGCAGTAGAACAAAAGGATTCATTAAATAATCTTTTAAAAGATAGCATTGACTTTGAATGAAGTCGGTTCAATCTAAAAAAAATAGCTTACATGTAGTAAGCTACTTTTCCAATTTTTTTGTAGCTTAGCTTGCTACATTTTCCTGGGGGTAGCTTCAGTGTAGTGAAGCTTCTTTTAGTGAAGAATAACTAGTAGCTTAGCTCACTACATTTTACAAGTAGCTTGCCCAACACTGCTAACAACCCTTTACACTCCAGTGTTATCGTGTTAGCCTGGCATTCAGATAAGACAGAACTACAGTACCTAATGTGTGTGTGCGCTGCACAAATTATTAGGACAAACAATTTCGCTATAATAGGTTAAATCAGCAGTCATTTTACCAAATGTACCACTCTCACATTATGCGATTAATTAAACAATCCCCTTTGGACTAAATGCTTTTTGATGATGTGTTAAACATAATCTGTTAAAAAGTAACCAGTACTTTGATTAGTACAAACAGCGATTTTTTGTATGATCTATAATATGAATTTGAAAGCTGTTTAAACTGCTGTAAATTTATAATTTAGATTGTCTGTAATATTTACAATATAGCATTACAGCATATTATGGTAAAATTTACCTGGAATTAAAAGGTTACAGTGACTAATAGCGTGTTGCCGCCTAATAGTCATATTGATGATGGGCTGATTCAGCTAGCTATTCACTGTATCATACCTCGAAACAGCACTGTTGTCTTGTTTACGGTACTTTTTGTAAATTCAAATAACGTCAACAAAGGTAAATATTGATCCATACAAATTCTCTTTAAATCAAATGACTGACGGCAGTTGAGGGCAATCAAGTGTACAGCAAACATGATGACTGTCATTCATTATAAAATAAGTTACTTGGCAGCAATGCAAATGTCATCAATATATGTTCAGTAAAAGGCTGTTCTTCATTTTGTATACCTTTATTGTACTGTTGCAAACAGAGGCTTATACTTCAATACATTAAAATGACTATATAAAAAGCAGGTGCATTAATTTTAGGTGCATCAATGCACAGTGAAATAGTTCATAGTTAAATGCACTTACAGTACAGTATTCAGTGTTAAATCATCATATACTAAACTTCATGCGATTTGAAATGCAGGTGCAGTTTTTCAATTTAACACAGTCTAAGTGAACATTAACAGGACTAGAGTACATTTTTTACTTTTTATTGTGTCAGCCAAAATAATGATAAAGCTTTGTGTCTGTATTAGTAGGCAGCATTAAGCATAAAAGTATTTTTGTTTTGAGGCATGGACCTTCAGTAATTCCTGTAAACAAATAGGCAATGGACTTGTTAAAACTTTAACATTTTAATAAAGCAATTATTGGGCATATGCTCATGTCTTGTTGCCAGCTTCTTGTACAATGGTTGGATGTGCAGCATGGGGGTATACCGCCCGCTCAGAGAAGGGGGTCAGGATGTTTGTCTTCCCTGCTGAAAGTGAGAGAAGGAAGAAATGGTTAATTAATGTAAGCAGGAGTAATTGGACGATCACAGGAGACACCAACAACAAGAAATAATGCAAGGTAGTGATGTGAGGATATTGTATTCAGTAGCATTTATAAAATACCCTTCAAGTAAAACATAAAATATGGTGCAATTAACAACTACAAAATGATCTTATATGGTATGTTCTTGGGGAGATGGTATAGGTTGTTTGTGCATAAAATAATCTCAAAATGAACAAATGTTACTCTACATGCACATTTTTAGGTCAAACAAGGGAAAGACTAGACTAAAGCAGATGCCATACCTTCCATCTTTTCACATCACTCCAATAAGAAAAAAAGAGCTCCTACACCAAGAGACAGTGCACCTGTCAATCTATCTCAGATTATTACTGAGCACATTTACACAGCTAAAGTTGACACAGGTATATGGAAACTTGTATTTTTCACTTATTGTCTATTGCCATTACTCCTTCAACAATAAAACTGACATGTATTCTTCCTACTTCAGTTACATCACTGATTAAAAGTGCAAGAGCTGAGGAGAGTGACAGAAAGGAAAGCGAGGATTAGGAAAGAGAAACAAATCCTACCAAAGAGAGAAAGTAGAATATTCCAAACAAGGACAGAGGGGGAATAGACATTGCCTAAAATATATTTATAACTCAACCCAAATGTAATAATAAAGTAATTCGTTTTTAAGTAATTGACTTCGACAGTACTGTAATAGTTTTAAAAACCATAATGAGCTAACGTGTTAACTGTTGACGTTAGCTAGTTTTCCTCAACCATCTAAATTGTTTATTTCATATACTTACGCTCAATAACGTCAGCTAAAATGTGTCTGTAATGCAGGTTTAAAAAGTAATTCAGATTTTAAAGTTATTACCTCAGTAAGGAGCTGATGAAACAATGCTTCTCTACGGCGACACGGGTAGTAGCTCAGTTTGTTTAAAACTGTTGACGGTCTCCATGATCCGCCATTGCTGTAAAAAAAACTAACTGATGAAGTCAATGGAGATGACGCAACTCCCTTTCAATGGCTCTGTGGCACACCTAAACAAAATCAACAACAATTACCATCAACAGTTATACCCCTTAGGACATTAGCAACAGTTAGCGAACACGTTTGAAAAATAAAAGCACAAATCCTCGTGAAACCACGTTATCGTAATGATAATGCATGACGGCCATTTGTGGTACATCATCGTTGTCATTTACGGTAACCTTACGAAGTTAGATCTAATGTTAGCCAAAGTGCATTCATTCACTCGTTTTGTTACTAATGTAATATGTTATTAAGAATGTGAGGTGTCTGTGGCATCATTTATTTACTTCTTAATCACAGTACGTATCTACCAAAACAAAGCTTTTGGAGCAAACTTACTCTGGCTTGTTGATCCATTGTGGATCACCGGTGATAAGAACAGAAAAGACCACTTCGTCTTCTGAATTCTGATTGGATCTTAGCCGACATGAAGAACAGGAAAGAGTGCTTCGTCTTCTGATTTCTGATTGGCTTATGCACCCCCGACCCTGCTCCATTGCCCTGCTCTCTCACATTTTCACAGCTACAAGTGCAAGTTTGTTTTGCACCATATGTATCGCAAGAAATAGTAGCAAAAGCCAAGGCGCGCAGATTCGTCACTTTGTGATGCGATATAGCACAGTTGTGAGGTTGTAGAGACCGATTCGAGAGGTTGTGATCAACGAGTTGTGGTTGTACTGGATAAGTGTGTCAAGTGAAAAAAAAAATATGCCAGTAAATTTACAGCACATATTTTTTCTCTACAAGCTCTTGTGTTTTTTTTCCTTTGACTTCAAATTCAGCTCACGTTTGAATATTTTATACAAATGAAGATTTTAACATACAAGTACAGATTTTTGTTCTGCAAGTTCTCACATCATATTCTACAATTGCTCACATCACATCTTCGAGTTAAATTTTAGTTGTACACGTTCTCACATCATATTCTACAAGTGCTCACATCACACCTACGAGTTCAATTTTAGTTGTACAAATTCTCACATCATATTCTACAAGTGCTCACATCACATCTACGTGCTCTCACATTTTGCACCATATTTACCTTCATAGACATCTACTAAGAAATGTTGATTCAGACTTCACCCGTAGGCTACATCTGCATTATTTTCTCTTACAGAAGTGCTTCATTAATCGAACTAATCTTTTAAAGCAGTGATTCAGTACACCCAGTTCACTAAAAAGATTAGTTCAAAAAGAAAAAATCGTTTTTGATTCGTACATCACAAATTTTCAATGAGTTTCCATTAAGATGGAGTCCCACAGTTGCTGGTGCGCCTGTCCTCAATTAATCTTCCAGTAACACTGAATTTGTGATTTTAGCGGCAACAAAGTGTGTGGGGGAAGCCTTCTTCTCTTATATTATTGGTGGTTGGCATTAACCTAAGAACTTTGTGCATTACAGCCACCAACTGTTACGGGTGTGTGGAGCACGTCATTCACTTAACCAACCACATCAAAGCAAATATGAGAGCATGAAGAGACGGCAAATAGAATTGAGTTCAAAATTAAATTATATCGTTTATTTATATAAACGGTATACTTGTGTATAAAGTTGGGTATCATAATATTATTACGATTACCGGTCCCGCCCACTCCCGGTGACAATTTTTCCTGTCCTGTCCCAATCCCGTGATTAATTGTGATTTTGTTTCCCACGGGAATTCCTGTGACCCGCGGGATTCCCGAAAAAATGTCAGCCTCTAGTGTACGCCACTTACAGGGGTATTACACTTCTCAGCCTCCCTGTTAAAGTCTACTCTAAGGTGCTGGAAAGGAGGGTTCGGCCGATAGTCAAACCTCAGGTTGAAGAGGAACAATGTGGAATCCGTCCTGGAACAACGGATCAGATCTTTACTTTCGCAAGGATCCTAGAGGGGGCCTGGGAGTATGCCCATCCTGTCCACATGTGTTTTGTGGATTTGGAGAAGGCATATGACCGGGTCCCGCGAGAGATACTGTGGGAGGTGCTGCGGGAGTATGGGGTGAGGGGGTCCCGTCTTAGGGCCATCCAATCTCTGTTTGACCAAAGCGAGAGCTTTGTCCAGGTTCTCGGTAGTAAGTTGGACTCATTTCAGGTGAGAGTTTGTCTCCGCCAGGGCTGCGCTTCGTCACCAATCCTGTTTGTATTATTTATGGACAGGATATCGAGGCGTAGTCACTGTGGGGATGGGTTGCAGTACGGTGGGCTGAGGATCTCATTGCTGCTTTTTGCAGATGTTGTGGTCCTAATGGCATCATCGGCCTGTGACCTTCAGCACTCACTGGATCGGTTCGCAGCCGAGTGTGAAGCGGGTGGGATGAGGATCAGCACCTCTAAATCTGAGGTTATGGTTCTCAGCAGGAAACCGGTGGAGTGCCTACTCTAGTTAGGGAATGAGTCCTTACCCCAAGTGAAGGAGTTCAAATACTTCAGGGTCTTGTTCGCGAGTGAGGGGACAATGGAGCGGGAGATTTGTCGGAGAATCAGTGCAGCGGGGGCGGTATTACACTCAATATATTGCACCATTGTGACGAAAAGAGCCAGAAGGCAAAGCTCTCGATCTACCGGGCAGTTTTTGTTCCTACCCTCACCTATGGTCATGAAGGCTGGGTCATGACCGAAAGAACGAGATCCAGGGTACAAGCGGGCAAAATTGGTTTCCTCAGGAGGGTGGCTGGCGTCTCTTTTAGAGAGAGGGTGAGAAGCTCATTCATCCGTGAGGATCTCAAAGTAGAGTCGCTGCTCCTTTGTGTCGAAAGGAGCCAGTTGAGGTGGTTTGGGCATCTGGTAAGGATGCCACCTGGGCGCCTGCCTAGGGAGGTGTTCCAGGCACATCCAGGTGGGAGGAGGCCTCGGGGAAGACCCAGGACTAGGTGGCGGGATTATGTCTCCAACTTGGCCTGGGAACGCCTTGAGATCCCCCAGTCGGTGCTGGTTAATGTGGCTCGGGAAAAGGACGTTTGGGGTCACCTGCTGGAGCTGCTGCCCCCGCAACACCCGATCCCGGATAAGCAAATGAAGATGGATGGATGGGAAAACTAGGCCCTCAAGTCAAACACCAAACACAGAGTCACCTCTACCCACTGACAGAGTGTGACACTAATCTCTGAATGCTCACATGCTCTCAAACACAACCACACACCAAACCACTGCTCACAAACCAGAGGGTTGTTCCATAAAACAAGTTTAGAAAACATGCCAGGCTTATCTTGGTTAGTCAGACTTATTTTCAGTGAATTCCATTCCATAAAGCAAACTTAAAATAGTTCAAACTCAGTTACCCTGGCAACTTATGCTGGGAATCTAACCTGGTCCAGGGCAGGCTAAGTGTCAGGCTAAGCCTAGGTTGATGCGTAACCAGAATACCGTTAACTCTGACCTGTGCCTGGAATGTGATGCTATTACATTGGACCCTCTGGCATGCTGCCATTTCTTTTCATGTAACCACTATTAGTCCAAAAATGAAAGCAAATGCACTTTAACAATAAATGTAATACATTTGAACATACAAAAGGTGTAACACATGCAACAAACTGAAGTTACATTTGTTTAGTTGGTGTGATCATTGTAATGAATCAATTAAATGTCTATATATAGGGAGCTTAAAACATGTCTTTCGGACGCATAATCATGGCGTGTCCTTTCATTCATAAGGTGGTGGATGAGGTAGCGATAATCATATACAGGGCATTTCAAAGAGAACAGGGCAGTGCATGGACAGGGCATGTGCATGCCTCTTAAGAGTGGTTTTGCCACCCGTGTCTCACTGGCGGACCGCTGGTAACAAAACATCGGGCTGTTTACCACTCTTCAATAGCTGAAGTAAACTATACTGTAATGGGTATGGGGTACCCATTACTAGAATTCTTAACTGGAGGAGCTGCCGCAGTTCTTAAAGAGTTTTACATACATAACTCCGATAAACATAACCAACATGCACAGCACTGAATATACAAATAAGAAACAGAATATAGACATGAACCACAGACAGTAACTAAAACAAATGAGTCCATGCTCATTCTTTGTCTACACCTGCCATCTGCTGAGCAAGGTGTGATAGTACTGTACAGTATATCAGAGTACAGTTTCACTTTGCGGGACAAAAATATTTAACGAACGACATAGTGTTCTTAAAATAAATACAGTCAGTCGTCATAGCTCTTGAAGCCGCTCTCTCAAAACACAAGTTTTTTTTTTCCACAGATACCTTCACAACCGATATGGTGTAGCGGTTAAGGTCGGTGGCTGGTGGCATTAGTAATGGTTGGTCGTGTGTAGTGCGTTTTGAGTTTTAATCCATGCGAAAGCAAATTGTTTTTGTTTTCTTTCTGTTTAGACATTCAAATTGTATATTAAAATTGTAATCATACCTAAACAATCATATATAATAAGGCGATTGCATTCCACTGATTTCATGGGGGGAATCAGAAACATACAATACAGTCAGACTCTGATACTGGCAAAATTCTACTACATGGACTCCCTTAAAAACGTCATCAGATATTTTTCCCATGACTTAGAGAGATCACTTGGTGAACTACAGTACATCTCTCGTCTCGAACAATATCCATTAGTGGATGCTAGGCAATGGGAGGCAACAATATACGTCAGGTAAGCGACTTCTTCTTCAGGGCATTCTCGGGGATTCCGGAGTTTAGAACGCTATTTGTCTCTCCTGCTTTCTCATCTACATGGGTAGGCCATTCCAGGACCTTGGGATGCTTCTTACGGAGCCACTCCTTAGTTGCCCTGGCTGTTGGTTTCAGGTTGTTGTCATGCTGGAAGACCCAGCCACAACACATCTTTAATGCTCTTACTGAGGGAAGGAGGTTGTTGGCCAAGATCTCGCAATACATAGCCCCATCCATCCTCCCCTCAATACGGTGCAGTTGTCATGTCCCCTTTGCAGAAAAGCATCCCCAAAGAATCATGTTTCCACCTCCATGCTTCATGGTTCTTGGAGTTGTACTCATCCTTTTTCTTCCTCCAAACGCGGCGAGTGGAGTTTAGACCATAAAACTCTACTTTTGTCTCATCAGACCACATGACCTTCTTCCATTCTTCCTCTGGATCATCCAGATGGTCATTGGCAAACTTCAGACGGGCCTGGACATGCGCTGACTTGAGCAGGGGGACATTGCGTGCACTACAGGATTTAAATCATTGGCAGCGTAGACTGTGGTCCCAGCTCTCTTCAGGTCATTGAACAGGTCCTGCCGTGTAGTTCTAGGCTGATCCCTCACCTTCCTCATGATCATTGATGCCCAACGAGTTGAGATCTTGCATGGAGCTCCAGAACGAGGGAGACTAACCATCATCTTGAACTTCTTACCTTTTCTAATAATTGCGCCAACAGTTGTTGCCTTCTCACCAAGCTGCTTGCCTATTGTCCTGTAGCCCATCCCAGCCTTGTGCAGGTCTACAATTTCATCCCTGATGTCCTTACATAGCTCTCTGGTCTTAACCATTGTGGAGAGGTTGGAGTCTGTTTGATTGAGTGTGTGGAAAGGTGTCTTTTATACAGGTTACAAGTTCAAACAGGTGCAGTTAATACAGGTAATGAGTGGAGAAAAGGAGGGCTTCTTAAAGACAAACTAACAGGTCTGTGAGAGCTGAAATTCTTGCTGGTTGGTAGGTGATCAAATACTTATATCATGGAAGAAAATGCTAATTCATTTTTAAAAAATCATACAATGTGATATTCTGGATTTTAGATTCCATCTCTCACAGTTGAAGTGTACCTATGATGAAAATTACAGACCTCTACATGCTTTGTAAGTAGGAAAACCTGCAAAACCGGCAGTGTATCAAATACTTGTTCTCCGCAAGGTACCAAATTGTTTTTATATACAGATGTACTCTCTGTAGCCAAAAGCATAATGAAATGCTAACTGTTTGAAAAGAAACACAGCAGGAAAATATGAAAATAGTAACATCGTCTTTACATGTACAACCAATCTTTATTGGTAATTCATGATGACATTGCTGGTATTAGCTCAATATCCATCATTACAATTATTACAAAATCTAAAATATATATGTCTGTCTCATCTTGTGTCTACTGACTAATCTTCTATAATATCGCTTCTGCATGGCTACCCTCACAAAGTGCACATCATTTTTGTCTCCTCTAGCCCAGACCATTTATGGGCACTCAGCTATAGTTATTGTGTTACATATCCCAACCCCCCCATGTGCTGATTAGATGAAAAAAGGCTATTCCTGAGTGAGAGAACCTGTGGTTCAACGTGTACAGTATTTCAATATTCAAACTGGCCTATACATAAGTTATATTTTTCTTGTCTTATTAGCCCATTTTCACTTGCAAAAATAATATAAACTAGTGTATGTATAAGTAACAACACAATGTAAAATATCAAATAATTGGCATCCAACCAGATAAACTATATAATTGTGTTTTTATTGAGTACATGAGAAAAGACACTCAGTAGGCATATCAAGTTATACCAACTGGACAAGCATGTAACGCAAATTAAAAAAGGAAGACTGATGATATACAGTCGATCACATACCAGCATCATATTTTCTCTGCCCTGCCTGCAATTACCAATTTACTTACATTACCTAGAGAGCATAACTGAAATTAGATTAAGTTGTTTGTCGCATTTTGTAAGACCGTAGTTGTTTTAATGATAAACAGTTTGTAGGCCTAAACTAGAGATTTTCTTAAGGGAAATGCTTTGGATGAATGTGCACCCTGGAACTACCTGGCGGCCATTTGTTGTGTTGTTTTCTTTTAAAAACTGCTACCGAAATTGTATACACTAGGCTAAATTGTGCCTCGGTATAACACGGTTCTGTTCCACCCTTTTTCCACAACTTTTTCCGACGATATCTTTATGGTTACTGTTTTCTAAAAAGAGACTTACAATTTTTTGGATATATAAAATTTATTTAAAATAAATGTATCATTTATTTTTTTATTTTTTCTACATCCTTTTTGAAAGACAACAACAAAGACATACATTGGAGTTAGATGCTGAAAACACTCCTAGTTATGTCCCCCAAAGGATGACAACATATTTCTTAAATGTTAGAATGATAGAGTCAACAGCCAATGAGCTATAGCGTTATTTGCAAAAGTATATTTTCACAAAAAACACAACGTGCTGACGTGTCACATGGGTCTTTTGTTCATAAGTTTGGCCCCACGGTTCATAAACAAAGGCTTTAGTTTGTTTCCATATCAATTCTGTAAAGATGCGGTCCTGAAATTGTCATTTTCTATATAATATGATAGATTTTACTTAGGAAAACTATGCTCTATGTCATTACTGGGACTCTGATGACAAAAAAGATTTTCGACTGTAAGTACTATATTTCTATATTAATATATGTTATTTCAATGTGGCTAGCTATATTTTGCTAGCAGAAGTGCATTGTTTACAAGACACCTAGCTCAAGTTATCACTCATAATGTTTTAAATTGAATAGCTAGAGTAAAACTGAGATAATCACTAGAATGCTAAGATCCTAAGCTTTGTAAAAATATGAGACATGTATATATTTCATAAATATTGAACATATAAACTGTGTTAATCATCGACTGTGTATTTACCATGAGGTGACATAACGAACCACATTGTTTACAAGACGCATATTTCAAATTATCACTCATAACATTTTAAATTTAATAGCTAGAGTAAAACTGAAATAATCACTAGAATCCTAATATATTAACCTTTAAAGGACATTTGAGACATTTATATATACCTTAAAAATTGCCATAATAAGCAGTGATTATAATCCACCTCTATTTTATTTGAGGCAAATGTAGCTAACCTTATAAGGTTTAATGTTTATTTTTGTTATAGCTATTTTAAAACCGAAATGTTAGTTAGATTCCTGAGATGTTAAGCTTTGTAAAGATATGGGACATATATTACCTAAAAATTGGACCTGTGAACTGTGATTGTAGTCCAGTTTTTTTGTGTTGGGGGAATAATCCTGCAGGTGGGATACTGAGATTTAAGAGATTAAGCAAATAATTGTAACTTTTTGTTTTGTACATTTAGAAAGATAAACTTTTAGTTGTGTGGAAGTTGAAGTAAATGTTTATTTTATTAAGACTTAACTGTGTTAGACATCAAGTGTTATTACATAGATATATTGTAAAATATTGTATGCCCTTTTTCTAATCCAGGCTGTTTTTTTAGAAGACAATTCCATCTCTGGAGGACTTCCTTTGTATTGTACAAGGATCTGGATAAATCCTAGTGAAGTTCTCCTGGAGGGAGATGGCGAGCCACCATTCAATAACAAATAAGAACAATATTTCAGTTTGCAAGATACTGAATCACATCTACTATACTTTAACTTTAACTTTTAATTTCCGAGCCTAGCATGTATTTACTCAACATATGGGTTACACATAAAACCTTGGTGAGCCAGCCAGGGGAGGCCTTTTGGATTTCATTAGACATGACAAATTATATTCTAGTTATGGAAACCAAGGAAGAGGGAAACAATGTTTTTAGTGTTGAAGAAAGTTTTGTTTTCACATTTTATTGACATTTCATTATATTTGATATGTAGTAAATTATAGTTTTCTTGATCTGAAGTGTGAATAGAGAAAAGGAGCAAACGTGAAAATTCCCAACTCAATATTAGTTATAGGAAAATCTCCAGGGGCCTCATGGATAAACATTGCGTACGCACGAAAAGCTTGCGCACCTGGTTTCCACGCACATGGTGTGATGTATAAATCTGAACTTGACGTGAGAATGTGTGGACCGTCACGGAAACATTTGAGCAGACGTAAGAATGTGCGGGCCGTAGGCAAAGTCTTGTCTGGCTCTGTAACGTGACAAATTCTAAGTGAAAAGTGCCATAACTCACCAAAACAAAATAAAGTGTCCAGTACAGTTACTGTCATACGTCTATGACGTTGACTTTTCTAAAAAAATAATTACATTCGCTAATAAAAGTTTGATCATTGATGTAGATGACTCACATCAAAATGCCAAAACCCAAACGGGAAATGCTATTACCTTAATCGGTGTCAAACGAACAACAAAATCATTCAGGAAATGCATGTCACCCTCTGTATATGGTTAACATTGCACACGGCACAGATTATTTACCACAGATGAAATATATACTCGCTGTGCAGCTACAAGATTGGCATGAGAAAATGCAATTGTCTCTGTGAGACTCTGTGAGCTTTTTTTCTATATAGCTCATAAAAATAAATAATCATAGATAATACAAATTAAAGCTTTCAATATATATATATATACGCTTTAATTAGGCTTTCAATATTATATGTACAATATGTTTTACGGTATTAAAGAATAATGGTTTATGCTTGCTTTGCTTTACTACTGAGTAATTGAGTTGGTTAAATGTATTTATGGGTTTGTTTAGGGTCTGTTCACCACTTTCTGGACACTGGGGATTTGTGGGCTACTTGGTTACCTTACACACCTGTGGGTGATCGGTGCATACAAAGACCCAGTGCTCCAGAAGGTCAGTGTGTGGCATTTTGGGTTTACCCCTGTTCCATGTTGGACTGTTTTTTGTTCTACTACTACATAAGCTGGATATGAAATGCCACCGAAAAACTGTATGTATTCATGAGTTTTAGTCCTGAGGAGGTTTAAACCTGTGCATATGCAGAGTATGATGTCTGTGACACGCTACATTAAAGGAGAATTCCGGGCAATTTTCAAAACGTTTTGAAAATTGTAGTAGTAGAATATTTTGTTTTGGGCACCATTCACCCCTGTTTTAGTTATAGCCGAGTGGGGCTTAGTTTTTCCAGTTAAAAAAATAAAATAAAAGTAAGAACATGCGCTCCCTGTTTTGGTCTCCCTTACCCTGGAATTCTACCAGGGACTTCTGCGGCGCGTTCCGGTTCCGGTGAGGTTTCATTCCGTCCACCAAGTAGTGTCAAACCCTACCGAGGGCATTGCAGAAGCACTGCGTGGCGGCTTGTTTTGGTCATCCAACAAATGAGGAGTATCTCATATTGCTTGTACCAGTATTTCAATTTTACCTGAAATTTCTTAACAGAACTCTAGCAAGGTCAAGCAATATTTTGTTTTGTATGTATTGTTTCTATTTGTTTTATAGCAGATTATACACTTTGATGTAATCAAGTCACAGCTGGACCTATACATATTTTTACATTTATCGTCAGGCATTTCATATAAAAAAAATCTGTTTTATATGGTGATATAATGTTTGGGCCATATCGTCTAGCCCTAATGAAGACAAAGCTTATTACAGACTCAATCCAATTGTATGTATTGATTTGTAAATGGCATATATTTTCTTCTGGATTGTAATAAGCTTATAAGTGATAATGGTCCCAAAGACAAGTAATTGTTGTTTTTTTGGAAAGGTGTTTTCAGGAATGGAACTAAGTTTCAGAACTTTGGTGTGATTGTAAAGTATCAACAGTCATGAATTCTAAATCAATTAATTTATAATTCCATGTTTAGGTAAAAAAAAAAAAAAAGTCCAATTACAACATACACACTTTATAAATTTCGTCTCCAGACAGAAAGTTACATCTTCATTGCTGGACATGGGAGAAAAGAACCCTAGTTTTGGGTGTGTTGACTCAAAGTAGAGCTCTTACTACTCTCAATCAGGTTTCACTCTGGATCATCTACCTTCTGTCTACACACAGTTATTTATTTTACTAGATGAGATAACCCACATTCCAATGATTGTGGACAAGAGGTAATTTCACTAACAACAATTCCCATTAGCATGGGAAGAGCTAGAGACCGCAAGTCCAAGCATATTCCCAACAGTACACTGTATTTGAATAGCATTTACACTGGGTAGTTGGTATAACCCTGTAATACTATAGCTAAGTTACGTTTATAAGTTCGCAGCCGAGTGTGAAGCGGCTGGGATGAGGATCAGCACCTCTAAATCTGAGGCCATGGTTCTCAGCAGGAAACCGATGGAGTGCCTACTCCAGGTAGGGAATGAGTCCTTACCCCAAGTGAAGGAGTTCAAATACTTTGGGGTCTTGTTCGCAAGTGAGGGGACAATGGAACGGGAGATTGGTCGGAGAATCGGCGCAGCGGGGGCGGGATTACACTCAATATATCGCACTGTTGTGACGAAAAGAGAGCTGAGCCAGAAGGCAAAGCTCTCAATCTACCAGTTTTTGTTCCTACCCTCACCTATGGTCATGAAGGCTGGGTCATGACCGAAAGAAAGAAATCCAGGGTACAAGCGGCCGAAATGGGTTTCCTCAGGAGGGTGGCGGGTGTCTCCCTTAGAGATAGGGTGAGAAACTCAGTCATCCGTGAGGATCTCAGCTGCTCCTATGCGTCGAAAGGAGCCAGTTGAGGTGGTTTGGGGATCTGGTAAGGATGCCCCCTGGGCGCCTCCCTAGAGAGGTGTGTTCCAGGCATTTCCAGCTGGGAGGAGGTCTCGGGGAAGACCCAGGACTAGGTGGCGAGATTATATCTCCAACCTGGCCTGGGAACGCCTCAGGATCCCCCAGTCAGAGCTGGTAAATGTGGCTCAGGAAAAGGACGTTTGGGGTACCCTGCTGGAGCTGCTACCCCCGCGACCCGATCCCGGATAAGTGGACGAAAATGGATGGATGGATGTTTATAAGTTCCAGAATTGAACAACAAAAGCAAGTCATAAGGTGGAAATCACACCGTCAATCATTTTCAACATGGAATTCACTACCTGACAAGCATCGGTACCATATTATACTGATGTGACAAATAAAGTATCACAGGTCCTGTCCTGTAATGCAAGGCTACTGAACATTTTCATGTGTTTCCATGGTGCTTACATACTGGACATATTTCTTTGCTACTTTAATGTAATTAACCCGGGGGGACACTTTGAAACCTATGTCTCATGTGCAAGTGTGGCCTGGGAACACAACCAAACACATGGCACACGTATATTCAAGACTATTGCAATAGTTAATTGACAAGCAAAATTTGTTACAACAAACACATTCTCGTTTTAGTACTGACTTTCCACTCCCACAGCCTCTGCAATTGCACTCCATGCCTTTCTTAAATTGTCCATGTAAAACCGAACTGTGGGGTCATATAATTCCATGTGTTTCTCCACTTCTATGAAGAACCTTTTGTTCATCATGTGTCGTAATCTTTTTTTTCTTATTATTTTTTCTTCCATGTCAAGTTCTTCTGGCTTCCTGCGACCTATGTAGTGATGTTTCAATACGTTCAGGATTCTGAACAAGTTGTTTTGTTTTGAAACTGACCTGATTTTCTGACTTATTTTGTATCTTAACTGTGCGGCCTGGATGCGGCGGCCGTCAAACAAAACAGCTGCCTATCATTAGCGAAGCAGATTCTGGGATGCTTCAGAAATGCTTTGCGGTGCGTTATGGTTCCGAAGCGACCGTGACAATATATGCTGGGGTATGTCGTTTGCAACACATGCAACACCTTCATGTTTTGCTGTGAAATATTTGGGCGCACCTCAGGAAACAACTGATTTTTAACAATTTTCTTGATAGCGACGAAAACATTTACCCAAACTTTTGGTATGAAGACAACCTTATTATACACATGCTTTTGTTGACGAGAAATGTTTTTTTCAAGACGTTATGCTTTTGGAATTATTAACTTTCATGTTAAAGGATTCTAAAACACAAAACTAAACAGTTGTAACACAAACCACTTTAGTTTTGTGACAAAGCTAAAATTAGACTAAAACAATTGAGAAAAGACATTTGCTAATAAAAGAGATAACCAAACCAAAGTGTGAATGTATTTACTACCTGACTCATTGTAAGGCAGATCTCTGTTCATCCTTTCAAGGCATATTTGTTCATTAACAGCTATCTTCGGTGACTGATTTGTAGTGGGTAGTTCAGTAGTAAACTCAGATGCATTAGTGGTCTTAGATTCTGTGTCTAATTGATTCACCATCTGGGAAAGAACATACATTATGAACAAAATGCACATATATAAAACAGAAAGATACAACCTCAATTACATAATGTTAATTTAAAAACTCACTTGTTCCTCTCCTGCAAACCCATCTTCATTTGCAAAAGGATGCCTAATAATGTGCCCCTGGATATAATACAAATACAATCCCATTCACATTTAGGTTAAAACCGGAGGGACATATTACTGGCAATATTATAACTTTACAAGATCAATCAAAATGTTTGTAATTGTTTAGCTGTGTGTGTTTAAGCTCTGTATAATGGTATGTCATGTTGTTACGTCCCCCAGTCTCTATATCCATATTTTCCCTGTGCTGTGGTCTATGCTGCTGCTGTGTTGTGTTTCTGCCTTGTTCTCTGTGTCACGTATACCAGGAAATAGGCAGAGACAAGCGCGAAGGTTGCAATGATCCACTCGTATATTTATTACACCAAATACTTAATCGTTTAAACAAACAATGCCACGAGGGGCCAACCCGGAACACTGGAGAAGAAAGCACAAGACACGTAACAGAGGCATTGACGAACAAGGACAAGGCGGAAACACAAGGGCTAAATACACATACAAATCAGAGACAATAGGTAACACCGGTGCTGAATCAACACGTACACGGTCCCACACTGATGACATCATACACCCGAACCTGTGAGACACAGAAGGGACACCAGGGGGAACCACAGACCACAATACATTAGGGAGCAACTCAAAGGAACATAACTGAACCACTGTATCTCTAAATATTGAATACACTGAGGACGTAAGACAGAACACAGGAGACATAACCGAAACAAAAGGGGAAGCAAATACAGCCTCTAAGGGGCTGGACGTTACACTCTGTCTGTTTGTCTCTGTTCAGTTATTCCCACAGGTGGCCCTGGTTCAGCTGATCATCACTCACCACTGACTCCTCCCCTCCGTTATCCCATAAACCTGGTTTCAGCAATCAACATCAATTCCCATCATGCCCTGCCCCTGTATAAAATGTGCCATTTTGTGTTTGTCTCTCTCTCTGCCTGCTCACTGCCAGCTCTCTGATTTGGTATATGTATGAGCTTTCTCTGCCTCACTCAGATTTGGTCTGTATTTTTTAGTGGTTGAGGCCACTTTGACTTTTGCTCTCTCTCTAGTTTGGTATGTGAAAGCTCTCTTGTTGGGTATATGCTGGAGGTCTTTGTGGTCTGTACTTAGTGGGTGGCAGTGGCCATACATGGCACTTAGTTGTGTTAGTACTTATTATAGTGTGAGAGCTTAGTTTGTTCATTTGTTTGAAGAGAGAGTGGTAGGCATAATGTGTGGGTTTATTGTTAGTGGTGTGTTCTTGCAAAGTATTGTTATAACCATTTGTTTTTTTTGTAGTCCCACAGGGGGAGAGGAAACGAGTGTTAGGCAAGATGCCCTGTGCCTACACCACCCATAGGGTAACTCCTCTGTTAAACACTAGGCAAGACCTGAACAGATCACACCTGTACTTTGGACAGGGCGCCTCATTCGTGTGCCAGTATAGGTGTAGGTTCTGTGTGTGTGTGTGTGTGTTAGTTTAGAGCAGGAAAGAGTTAACCTTTGTTTTAAGTTATTAGGGGCCAAGCACAGAATGTTTGACGGGAAAGTTATTAGGGGCCAAGCACAGAATAACGCTTGCGGGAAAGTTATGAAATTTGGCACACAGAAAGAGGACAGTCTGAAATGTCAGCATAGCAAATTTGGAGTCTCCAACTCAATCTCACTAGCGCCACCAACTGTCTAAACTTGTGCTTAGGTTTATGCTAATAACTTTTTAACCATATGGGCTAGAAACAAAATTCTTTTTCCCACTAATTCCCTAGCTCAAGACGATTCCATTGCACCCTATGACATAATTTTCCGCCATGATAGTTTTCCCGCCATTTTGAATTTTCTGAAAAAACTACTTTTTCGAACTCCTCCTAGGCCGTTTCTCCAATTTTCACGAAATTTGAATGAGATCATCTACAGACCATGTCGACAAAAACTTATTAGAAGCTTTTTAATAAACCCAAACGTTATTGAATAATACGCAAACGACTTTTACGCTGCGATGGCGAAAACAGATGTTTGTCTGTATCTTCGCAACCCTTTATCGTATTCAGACCAAACTTGGTACATATCATCACAATCATGACCTGAGTCTACATGCTAAGTTTCGGAGCAGCGCCACCTGCTGGTCCGGAGATATGAAAAACAGGCTATTTTTGCTTATAATTTCTCAACGGCTGTCCTAAAATCATGAAAGTGGTCTTGTTAGATTGAGGGCATCATGCTGAGTCGATTGATATCCAATTTTAATTTGTCGACCATATTAGGTGTTGGCCATTTTAAAATATTTACTAAAATGCTATATTTTACGAACGCATGAACGTATCGTTACGAAACTTGCTATGGGTCATCAGTATGATTCCCTGAAGGAGCCTGAGAAGTTTTGACCAGTGCCTGACCAGCACCACCTATTGGTCAAATTAATGGTTCAAATGTTTATAACAAAAAGTTATTAGAAGTTATTAATGAACCCAACTGTTATTGAATAACATGCAAATGAATTTAACATAGCGTTTGCGAAAACTGATGTAACACTGTATCTCCACAATGCTTTATCTTATTCAGACCAAACTTGTTATATCTCATCACAAACATGACTTGAGGCTAATATGCTCTGTTTCGTAAGAGTTCAACCAGCTGGTCGAAAGTTAACACCCAATAAACCATGTAATTAGTGACTATAATTTCTTTCATCCATTATGCCTATATTCATAATAAATGTCTCCAATTACTTCATGCTACAGATGTTCTGACAATCCCAATCATGTTGTCATGTCATATCCTCTTCTTGCGCTTGGCCCCGCAAATGGCTGCTTGCATCTATATTTTTCTTTGGTCCTGTTCAGCCTCTCCTCCCAAAAATATTATTTATATAATTTACCTTGGCTAAATAAAAGCGTTCTGTTAAAAAAAGGTACTTTGTTGTCAGTGTCCTTGCTTGCACCTACGACCCCATACCTGTTTTGCTGGCCGCGGGGTGGGCTTGGACAGTGGTAGTGACATTCCACTCCCCTCCTGGGGAGCAGAACGTAAAATACATGTTAATAAAATTTACTTAATGTCAAACCCATCTTCACTTTGAAAAGGGTGCTTAACAATTTGTGCCTGAAAATAAAACAAAATATTAATTTCCCAATCATATTTCAGTTGAAGAAACAAGGGCAAATTACATGAAATATTCAAAAGTTACCAAAAAACAACCAGAATGTTGACAGGTGGGTTATGGGTATCGGGGAGGAGTGAGGCAAACACATGAAATACACATACTATATTAAGAGTGACGGTAATTCCCCAAAATTACAAAACGTCCTCGCCTAACATGAAAACGTCCTCGCCTAACAATTACGCTCAGTATTAGTATTCGTACTGAACTGCATAATGTTTTTTTATTTTATTAAATTAATCAAATCTCAAACTTTGTATGTATAGAAGATGATAGATTTCAGTATGTGTGTTTACCCTTTAAGGCCATTGATAGCAGGCAAAGCAAATATCAAAGGACTCTTTTGTTCTGTTCTCTAGTCCACAAACCCATTTACTTATTTATTTATTTTTTATTTATTCTATCTTATTTTAGACAACTGAATCTGCTGAATCACCCAAATGTACATACATTTCATGATCTTCCTTGAAGTAACATAAAAACACTTTTAATGATGAACACTGTTTTAAAGGTATTATCTCCAGTAATAGTAGTACCAATTCTTTCAACAGACTCCCTCCAAGGAAATAATTTCTTACCTGTGCAAAAAGGACACTCAGACTGAGTAAAATGATTCTTCTCATCTTGTCTTTATTCTGCCTGAGAAAAAGTGTTAATTTGGCATTTCTGACCTACCTTTTTTGAGGTATGGGCGGTTTTTTTTTAATCTAATGTCAACAGGTTAGTATTGGCTAACATCTATTTGTACAAGAGAATGATTCCTGTAAGTCTATTTTCCCTGTTTATCTATTTGGTAACCGAACACTGGAAATGGGCAAATTCCATTAACATTTTAGGCATAGATGTAGCAAACACACATATAAGAAAGACTTTGCTCTCATCAAGACATAAATGGCAGCACCTAGAGTTTGCTAATCATCATTTAAATGTTGATTGGTATTTTGGGTTCTTATTATCTGTCATAATAACAGTAGAAGCTTCTACTGGCTATACTTCAAAATAGCTGTTTAGAAACACTTAATTTTAACACTTGTTACCATGCATGTTACCAATAGGAAGATTTCCTCTTAAAATCCAGAGCAGCGTCAATGCATCTAGGCATGGATTCACTTGGACACTTGAACTCTACTGGAGGGACAGAACACCATTATTCCAAAAGCTATTACCTCATTTCGTGTTTTAAAGATGGTTTCATCTGAGTCTAACTTGTTGGTCCAAATTTGTATTTAATTGGGTTGAGAGCTAATGACTGTGGAGGCATTAACATGAGCCACATCATTTCAAACTCATCCAATCATTCACTGCCACCAGGTGCCATGTTGATGTGGGGGGCATATTCATCCTGGAAGAAACCATTCATATTAGACTAGAAATCTTTCACTGTGGGATAAAAGTGATCACTCAGAAAAACTTTGAAATGATTTGCAGTGACCCCTCACCCCTCCCTCTAAGGCACAGGTGGACACAAACTTTGTCAGAAATATGCCCCCCCCACAGCATCTGTATATTGTATGTTCCTCTATTCATTTATTCAGGATTTTCCTTTAATTTGTCACCTGTTTGTATTATAGGTATTGGAAAACGATATATACACTGTAAAAAGTCTTACTAAATAATTCCTCAATTTAAGTGCATTTTTTTATTCCTTTTAACTAGAGCAGGGGTTTTCAAATCTACCCCTACGGGGTCCGGAGCCTGCTGGTTTTCTGTTCTACCTGAACATTAATTGGACTCACCTGTTGTCCCAGGTCTCAATAAATCTCAGATCAGAGTGTTGCAATGAAAAGGTGGAGTTGATCTGGCTTCAAGGTCCAGAGTTGAATACCCCTGAACTAGAGCATTCTGCCTGGAGTTGTGCTCCACCGATGCAATCCCGCATCTGTACCTTGGGCTGCACATCCACAGCCCCCCTTGACTGCTGTTCCTTGGTTCACTAACATTAATGATGCCATCCACTCAGCTGGCCATCTATGCCCAGACTCTACACAACGGATCCCCGCCCCCAAATCTTTCTCTGGAATAAATAAATCTCTGGAATAGCTGATTACAGGTCCCTCTTCATTATATGGGCCACTTGCGATCTGTTGGACTTACCACTGTAAGAAGGTTGACATCCATAACATGGTACCATTGCTAGCTAGTTATCTGGTAAAGCCTTTGTTTTGAATCTCACGCATTGTGCACACATGCGCAGTGCACTTTCTAACTCTCTCTGACTAGTTACTGCCTTTACCCATGACTGCCTACTGCATTTCTTTTTATATTTCTATAATGTCTTTTTGTTATTATGCCTTGCTTTTTGCTGATTCTGTTAATTTTTATAGCTTTTTCTCACTATAGATGTCTAATTCACCATGCCCCAGATAATGTCATGGTTCTTTTGACTTTCTCTGTGACATTGTCTGATCCTCCTGGTTTCTCCAGAGAGGTAACCTCTTTCATCATTATTTTACTATACCTCAATATCCTCTCCCCTCTTTTACTTGTCTGCACTAAACAACCCATTTTTAAAGCTATTACCCGATCTCTCATCCTAATCCTCCTCTGAACCACAAGAGATGTAGAGTTAAACACAGGCCCTATAGCCCTAGGCACTATGTGAATTAATAGTTTAACGTCCAGCCCAGTGAGGGCTGGCGTTCTCATTGGACTGACACATGGACTCATTAAACATATGGTTTGGTTCATGTATATGCGTTGTTTCGTTGAGTTATATTTTCAGTGCAACAAAAACCTATGGAATTGCGGCTCGCAGGAACATGGAATGAATATGGGAAACGAAATCACAATTAATCACGGGATTGGGACGGGACAGGAAAAATTGTCACCGGGAGTGGGCGGGACCGGGAATCATAATAACATTATGATACCCAACTTTATACACAAATATATCGTTTATAAAAATAAACTATATAATTTAATTTTTAACTCAATTCTGTTTGCCGTCTCTGCATGCTCTCATATTTGCTTTGATGTGGTTGGTTAGGTGAATGACGTGCTCCACACACCCGTAAAAGTTGGTGGCTGTAATGCACAAAGTTCTTAGGTTAGTGCCAACCACCAATAATATAAGAGAAGAAGGCTTCCCCCACAAACTTTTTTTTTGTTGCCGCTAAAATCACAAATTCAGTGTTACTGGAAGATTAACTGAGGACAGGCGCACCAGCAGCTGTGGGACTCCATCTTAATGGAAACTCATTGAAAATTTGTGATGTACGAATCACAAACGATTCGTTCTTTTTGAACTAATCTTTTTAGTGAACTGGGTATACTAAATCACTGCTTTAAAAGATGAGTTCAATTAATGAATCACTTCTGCAAGAGAAAGTTATGCAGATGTAGCCTATGGGTGAAGTCCGAATCAAAAACTTTTAGTAGATGTCAACACCATGCCCTGAATAAATAGATGCCCACACTTATCATAATCCACACATTGCAGCAGAAATCGAACTTGTCTTTATAATCTTTGTCATAAAGGCTTTATTGTCGCGGGTTTAAAAGTGCTATAAGTCTTGTGTCTCGAGAGTGTGCAAACTGTCTACACAGCGATATTATAAGCTGTTCTTCACACCCTTAATTAAAACAATATGTTCATCTAAGCATACTTAACAAGAATACAACCTGTCATTCGTAAATCTATTTTATTTCCCTTAAAAAGTACATGTTAATATTTTCAAAAGTAATACGTAAGTTTTATTAATGCCACGCGAGACAGAAGTGCGTGCATGCATACATGCAGTCAGTTGAAAATGTCAAGATGAGTGAATGGCAACAAAGGAGCAATATTTGGAACGTTTTCACCAAAATAAATCAAAATATTGCCAAGTGCACTACTTGCTAAATAAATTTGTGAACACGTGTCTCTACAGACATTTACATTTTTGTGTTCATAGCTTGAAAAATTAAACGAGTGCACGGCTTTCACAGTAAATAATAAGGCCACATCATGGGCACAAAATGTTATTAAGCAGTTCGACAAAAAGTTTCATTAACCGAATCAGTGATTCGAAAGATTCAATTTTTTTAAATGAACTGTACTGAATGATTCAGTTCACTTTAGTGATTCGGAATCCAAATCACTATTAAAAATATGGTTAGGCTATATAATGTGTGTGTGTCTGCGCGGGTGTGTGCGTGTGTGTGTGTTTGCATGGATGATTTACAGGAAATTTTGTGTGATTTGTTATGGCAGATCCAGATCCAATAGTTTTAAACTTCAACAGAGTACCCGCCTTCAAGGAAGTTAACGCTTGTCAATAGAGAGTGGCCAGACTATGTACAAATGAAATGTAGGTATTAGAGTCTGGTAGAATCAGGCTAGGGTATGCTGTGATCCAGGGCCAGCCTGAGACATAAGCGAAACCTGTTTGGCTGGCAACATTATATAGTGCCCGCAACACAAACTCTGATTTGTCGCTTCAAAAGAATAGCGCTTGTTTTAATTTATTGCAATAACCATTGTTAACTCATTATAAAGATAGTGAATTGTAACCGAATGCAATTGTATTGTGTATAAATAAACAATAGTAGAGTATGTGATAGCAAAAAAGCATTTAAGATATTTTTTATAAAAACTTCATAATAACAACAGTGACAAATATGTTGTCCACACAATTTGATTGAAAATATTGTCAATGTCACATGTGAAAACACAATTACATTTGAAATACATTGACTAGTCTATTTTATCCAACAATAGACTAAGTTTAGCAACACATGAACATGGACTCACTACCCGTCTATGCATTGAATTAACGATAATTATTTCAATGAATTACGAGCGCTATTATTTTAATCTGACAAATCAGAGTTTGTGTTGCGGTCACAATATAATGTTGCCAG
>JACXGM010009862.1:10875-27218 GCA_016801145.1 Umbra pygmaea | reverse complement strand
CATCGGGAGGATCGGGAGTTTTCCCGAACGGCCGGTCCATTCCGGGCCAAACGGGCCGTCACATTTTACTTTGACGGCCGGTCGGACGTATTAAAACAAGTGAAAGTAGGCTGAAATGGACAGGCTGTTGCATCCGCAAAACTGCGCTCTGGCCCGGCCGTCAAAAATCGAGAGAGAGTTCCTATATATTCAAATGAGGAGAAACACAGAGTGAATGATTGACGAACGCGGGGAGCGACAGATACAACGCACGCGCACACGCGCGCGCCACCCCCCCCCCCACCGCCGGCCGCTCCATCCAAAGTCCCGGGCCGAATTTTTTCCCAGTCCATCCCTGAAAACACTACATAGTGTAGGGAATGATTATCTTACAGGAATCGCTTTTTCATATTTTTAAAATATAAAAAATAGGTTTATTTAGATTTATAAGTGCGTTTCTGAAAGAGGAATTAGCCTTCTCACCAGCAATATTCTACACCTCAATTTGCTGCCAATTTGAATGCAATTAAATCCAGCACTCCAATTCCTCTACCACACAAGGCAGGGCATGCTGATCTTCTTCTTTGATTTAATGGCAGATCACAACCATATGAAAGGTGCATACACCGTCACCCACTGTCAGGTCATGGAGCTATGTTAGCGCAGCTGACTACTCTGTTGCTGCTGCAAAACTATCCAGTGAGTCCACGACTTACCACAAATCGGTTTAATGGGGAAGTAGGCCGTTAGAGCTTTCCACTGGAATGGTACACAAAAAAAAATGGCTGCCGCTCTGACCATTCTGCTACATTGATTTGAATAGGAATGACATGTCTATTCATTTTATTTCTATGGGCGCGCCATATGGGTTGAGCAGAGGCTGCACACCAGGCCAGGCTGCCGGATGGTGTTGCTAAGAACTTACAATGTATAACTTAATCAGACCAGCCCTCGCGGCCTCTAAACACTACCGGCCCACCGGGAAAAGACCTGACTCTCCCGATTGCCACTCTGCTACTGATAGTAAGTCATACTTATGAGATACTATGTCACAATTATGAGATACTATGTCATAATTATGAGATACAATGTAATAATTATGAGATACTATATCATAATTATGAGATACTAAGTAATAATTATGAGATACTATATCATAATTATGAGATACTAAGTCATATATTTTTTATATATCTACATAGTATGGTAACTTGCCTCTCTGCCGTAAATATTTTAACTGTGGATCTTCCTGTATACAATGCAAGCTGCCTCCTAAATGTGGATCTATTTATATCCAGCTGACGGTGTAACTGCACCTTAAGGTAATATTTACAGAAGGCAGGAGGGAGAAGGTAAGCATAATACCTCAACTATCTTGCTGGGCTTGGGACCGCACAGAGCCCATCAGCTGGGCAGCTACACTGTGATTGTAGACACTGCTATAGTGTTCATCAACCTCAAATGGAATGGGAATTCCAACATATGTTAACCATCATAAAGCCAATGAAAGTTCTACTATGGAATCGAAATCCCTGGAAGATATCAGTAGGGAATTTCATACCATTTCTAAAAAAAAATAAGATGGCTGACTTTGTATCACAATGAACCTGCCGTAACTACATGATAGGTCGTTTCAGCAAGAAGGAATATATGAATGCCTTTCCTATTACTAGCAATATCTACTATTCCCCGTTTCCAGAGATGAGCAAGAATTTGTGAAGATCTCATATATTCTGTGGTTCCTCATGGGGAATTCTCTCTCCCAGCTTCACTGTTTTCTCTTTTATTTCCTCCATTCTCTGGATGAAGTCCTGTGGGAGAAGAGCCTGGAAATGTTTACAACCCATCCAAGCAGGAGACGCAGATAGCTTTGGGAGCTGTGTGCGCACACACGCAGATGCGCACATACACACACAAGAACATCTAACCAGTGTAACACATAAAGGACTTAAAGGTCTTTTTATGGAGAATTGTGGATTATCTTATTCAATCAATCTTGCTTAATTAAATCAATGTTTTTTTAATCAGCCGTCCGCTACAGGGCTTAGGAATATTAAAACAATAACCGCATCTGTATCTTAATATCACTTTAATCATCACGCCTATTTACGGACCATTATTTCACCAAAAGAACACAGGAACATATTGGGGGTAACACATTTAGCTGGGGACACCTTGATGTTTTCAATACCGTCAGACCAGCCAGTTTACAGGCCTGCTTAGGTGACATTACGTTCCTGGTAATGGACAATGGATTTTGGTGGGTCAGGAGTTACAGGAAGTAGCTGATATCGTCCCCCACAGAGATATGCAGGAAAATGCAGCTTGCTAATTCATCACATTTCTGTGTTCCTGGTGGGGTGGATGATGACTCAGTCTAGGTCCCTATTTGACAGTTCCTGACACAGCATCTGTGTTTAGCGTTGCTAAATAAGATTAGATCCTGCTTATTCCTTTCGTCTCCCTGGAGCAGCACACAATTGGATGTGGATCCTCAGAGATGCCACACCCGTTCAGTGTTAGCAATCTGTTTTTTGGGTTAGACAAAGCACCATGCCGGGGAGCTCTTAGTTATCCATAATGCATCTTTCAAGTTGAATACTTGCAGGATGTCTTCATTTGCACATATTTCCTCTGTATGGCTGAAAAGGATGTGGCATTGGAAAATGTGATTTTAATGGCTTGCTGTAAAAAATTGCCAACTGGACAGTTAAACCGCTCACTGTAACAGCACTTACTGTAACAGTAAGATAACCATGTAGCTAGACTGTCCGAGACGTGGTTTATGTCACAAATTGCATCCTATTCCCTATATATGTACAGTTGTGGTCAAAAGTTTCGAAGATGACACAAATACAAATTTTCACAAAGTCTGCTGCCTCAGTGTTGATGTTGGTAGTTTGCATATACAGAATGTCATATATCCAAAATGTCATGAAGAGTGATCAGATGAATTGCAATGAGTGGCAAAGTCCCTATTTGCCATGAAAATATACTTAATCCCCAAAAAACATTTCCACTGCAGTTCAGCCCTGCCACAAAAGGGCCAGCTGCCATCATGTCAGTGATTGTCTTGTTAACACAGGTGAGAGTGTTGACGAGGACACATTGGAGATCACTCTGTCATGCTGATTGAGTTAGAATAACAGAATGGAAGATTCAAAATGAGGGTGGTGCTTGAAATCATTATTCTTCCTCTGTCAACCATGGTTACCTGCAAGGAAAAACCTGCCGTCATCATTGCTTTGCACAAAAAGGGCTTCACAGGCAAGGATATTGCTGCTAGTACGATTGCACCTGAATCAACTATTAATTGAATCATCAAGAACTTCAAGGAGAGTTGTTAAATTGTTGTGAAGAAGGCATCAGGGTGCCTTAGAATGTTCAGCAAGTGCCAGGACCGTCTCCAAAAGTTGATTTAGCTGCAGGATCGGTGCACTGCCAGTGCAGAGCTTGCTCAGGAATGGCAGCAGACAGGTGTGAGTGCATCTGCATGCACAGTGAGGCAAAGACTTTTGGAGGAAGACCTGGTGTCAAGAAGGGCAGCAAAGGAGACACTTTTCTCCAGGAAAAACATCAGGGACAGACTGATATTCTGCAAAAGGTACAGGGATTGGACGGCTGAGGACTGGGGTAAAGTCATTTTCTCTGATGAATCCCCTTTCAGATTGTTTGAGCCATCCGGAAAAACACCTTGTCCAGTGAAGACAAGGTGAGCGCTACCATTAGTCCTGTGTCATGCCAACAGTAAAGCCTCCTGAGACCATTTATGTGTGGGGTTGCTTCTCAGCCAAGGTAGTGGGCTCACTCACAATTTTCCCTAAGACCACAGCAATGAATAAAGAAGAGTACCAACACATCCTTCGAGAGCAACTTCTCACAACCATCCAAGAAACAGTTTGGTGAAAACCAATTCCTTTTTCAGCATGATGGAGCATCTTGCCATAAGGCAAAAGTGATAACTAAGTGGCTTGGGGGAACAAAACATTGACATTGTTTGGTCCATGGCCAGGAAACTCCCCAGACCTTAATCCCATTGAGAACTTGTGGTTGATCTTCAAGAGGCAAGTGGACAAACAAAAACCCACAAATTCTGACAAACACTAAGAACGGGCTGCTATCAGTCAGGATGTGGCCCAAAATGTAATTGACAGCATGCCAGGGCGGATTGCAGAGATCTTGAAAAAGAAGGGTCAACACTTCAAATATTGACTGAACATACTTAATGTAATGTCAATAAAAGCCTTTGAAGCTTATGGAATGCATGTAATTATACTCCAGTATGCCATAGTAACAAAAAGATCTAAGATCAATGAAGCAACAAACTTTATGGAGACCAATATTTATCATTCTCAAAACGTTTGACCACGACTGTGTATATAGTGCAGTACATTTATCCGGAGCCCAAATGCTTTGGGCTGCAAGTCTACTGTTGAGGCTTCCGGCATGTTGACAAGGTTTATTTCAATTAGTGACATAAGCAATGACTGAGAAACCTGACAGATAAATTTCCTCTCTCACCAAGGGACATTTACAGAATTTATATGCTGTATAAGACCCCTTTTCTACATAATTGCTCCCTAATTAGCCATTAGTTATTCGATTACCTCCTTTAATATGTAAGGCATGGGCTTGCTCTGTAAATGGTGTATCAGGCTCCGCCATTGATGACTTAGTAACTGCCCTCATTAAGGAAGATGTTTCTCTCACACTGAACCCCTGAGAGATACTTTACATGACCATAGATATTCATGAGGAACTCTAATTCGTAATAATAAAGCCTGGAATTGCCACCAAAGTGGGGGAAATGGTAGGGCTCTATGGTTATTGCGGTCGTCTCGTTGCGCCTGCGCTCTCGCTGTCTAACGCCTGAGCTTTATTTCTCCGTAAGCCGTTACCCAGTCAGAATAATGTGCAGTGCGGCACACTGGAAGTCATTTGGGCGCCGGAGCAGGGAGCCATTGTTGGGCTGTATTAGTCATTTTTAGATGGAGTCAGAGGGCTTTATAATGAGGCTCTGCTCTCAGAGAACAGCTTGGACAGAGGTTCTTGTGTATGTGAGGAGCAGTCAGCTGTTTCTGCATTGCCGTCTATGTGTCTTCCCAATGGTTACCTATTGTGGGTCGTAAAGCCATCCAGCAGAAAGTCAATATACCGCCAGACAGAGCAGGAGCTAGAGTCTACCGTTTATTACACTTATTACATTCTTAAATAAAAATGCTCCACTGAACAGTTCTTGCATAGATATCTTACAATACCAATTTAAAAAAGAATTATGAAACAGACCAGTAACAAAAATAAATTTTTCTTCTTCCTTAATAAAGAACATTACCATACTAACATCATATAATACAAATAATAATATTTTAAACACTTTGTACAGCAAAAAAAAAAAAAAAAAAATAAAGAACCCAAGAGAACCATTAAAAGAAGTAACCATGATAATGACTGTAGAAAGCGGTATGAAGTTGGGTGGGTGGGGGAGGTCGGTGGGTGGGTGGTAGTGGATGACAAAAAGGGGACAGGCGTAGACTGGACTAAGGACTACACTGCAATATGAAGGCTTAGCCGGACTGTAGACGGTCGGTCTCAGAAAAGCACCGCTTGGTTTTGCTCTGTTCCACAGAGGGAGGTGTGTTGTTGACCGGATAGTTGTCCCCATAGAAATACAATGACTAGAGTAGAATTGTACTATTTCTATGAATGACCATTAGACTTAGGATGGTTATTTACAGTTGTAAATCCTGGATCTGTCTGTCTAGTCGTGAGACGGTGCGCTTAGCATGAGGTGACAAGGAATTTACATGACTCATCTGAACTGGACACATGTCAAAACCGTCAGGAAGACAAAGCCATAAAAATACATTAATAATATGTGTCAAGATGTACAGTTTGTCCCGCTAGGTTCCTGTCCCACTTTTCAGAGTATGGGGCATACAACTGGAGGAATACGGATTGAGGGGACAAAGGGAATAGACAGAGACAGGGTTGTGCTGAGGCGGACGGCTACAGATGGAGACGCAAGTAGGTGGGATTTGTCAATCCCTATATAATGCACATCACATACGGACAAAGCACAGCAGATATAGACACTCTCCCTGATACAGATATAACACCAGAACCATGACTTGAATTAGTACAAAGGACAAAAGGAGTCATCTGTCAAGTAGTACCTAGCAATAAACAAAACCACCTTTTAGCCTTCTGTGCCCAGTTGCTATTGGCTGTTGTATGCTAGTAGGCGGTCCGTGACATGCTGACAACCAGTTTGATTGGCTAAACTACAAAGGGGTCCCTCTAAGCGGTTATTGTGGTTAAGTGCATCAGGAAGTGTCACAACATGCTATGTGGATATTTGACATTTGACTGGAAACAGACGGTAGCAGTAAATAAGTAGGCATACTATGGAGTGTGCGCCGACATTTCAGGTAGTGAAATGGTATGATTACAAAGATTGAAGAGCAGGAACATTAAAAGTGTGTGAGAGGTATGAGAAGAAATGCTGAAGCACTGTTGCCCAGTAGTGTTGAATTCCCCCCTTAAGTTTCATTGAGAGCAGGCATGTCAAACCTGCAGCTGTGGGGGTGTCTAATCCTGTGATAAGTCAAATAAAGGAAACAAATGGAAAATACTTTGAAACTGTGTCGAAATGATTACGGACGTACATTCATTATCTTTCTTTTACTGCGTCCAGCTTGCTAATAGTCACAGAAATCACCAATTCCAAAAACGATGCAGAGAGGAACATTTCAGACAATAAGGAATGTTCAGTGCATCCTTCTGGACCTCGATGAATGCAGGTTGAATGCAGCCCCCCCGGCCAAAAGGAGTTTGACATACCCACTCTAGAGTGCTGTTGAACAGGGTTTACAACTAGGTCTAACAACTGGTTGGACATTCTGGACTTTCCAGAGCCATTTTCAGACCATAATGTTAACCAGCCTTTACCAGCTCACAGAGCAGGCGAGTCACTGATGTAATTATCTATAAAGCTGCCAAGGTTGGGGAAATGCTTAAGGTGTGATGCAAAATGGTTTTCAGAGCATTCGTTTGTAGCCGGCAACAGTTAACCTCACATTGACTCAACGGTCCACCTCAGACGTGACAGTTTGTAATATTAAACTTCACTGTACTAAGAAGCTAACGGAACTAATTCTACATTAGAACTGGTAGGCTGCTAGTTAAGTCGCCCTAGAATTTGGGCCCCCTAAAAAGACCACACAACCATATTTTACAACCATGAGTGGATCATGAGTTGGGCCACACTGGACATGAGACAGAGAACTTGTAATGCGTGAAGACGTTGGGGCAGGGCTGGGGGACCGTAACAATGTAATAGTAGTGGGTACTTAAAAAACAACAAAATGATTTCTCTACTCTCTCTCTCTCTGTTTTCATTTACAGCAGTTCTCTTGCAAATCTTTGGGCGAGAGTGTATAAGTGTGCATTCAGCAGTATATTGTTCATGGATCACTGCTGTGGCGTTGGTAACTATGGCGGTATGGAGAAAGGGATCCAGGGTTTTGAATGGCACTTTTAGAGTGCAGGGAGCAGCGGGAAGTGGGGGTGGATGGGATTTGTGTGGTAAATAAGGGCCTGGAAGGGTTCCTCGTGATCTGATTTCAATCTCTAATCCATGAGATAAAAAGTAGGGCTAATATCATCATCATCATCATTTGGTTAATCCCTGGGGTAAACAATTTTTGTTTCTATTTGTCAAAAATATCTCTTCAATTTCAATCACAATATGAAATAAATATATATCTCTCTGGCATTACGATAAGATTCTGCTAATGTACTCTTGTTTGTTCTGTGACAGACAGCCTGCTGGGTTTAGAACAGTACTGTGGACCATTAAAATGAAACCATTTTGGCTCTTCTTATCCCTGATGTTTTTCCCCTAGACCTCTCAGTTTCCCTGTGACCAAAAGCCTTTGTCATTAGCTGAGTGTTACTGGAGAGACTAGAGCCTCCACAGAGCAGCCTGCAGCGCTAATGCTAATCAGAGCTGTGGGATACTAGCGCCCAGGAAATGACAGAGCAGCATCTCCATAACAGCAAACCAAACAGTGTTTTAACAGGCCAAGAACGTGAAATGGGCCTCGCTAGCTATTTAGCGAGAATGCCACAGGGATGAAATAGGACTCCTCATTTAAAACAGGCATTTGCATTCTTTGTGTGTATGCATGTTTACTACAGCTGGGCTAATTTGGATGCATTTAAACTGTGTGTTGCTATCTTTTTAGCATTAAGCCTGTTGCGAAAAAAATTTACATCACCACTTCATCCATTTCCTGTAACTCAAAAGGCTCTGCTGCAGTGTAAGATGTAGAAATGGCTACAATCACAAGTAAAATGTCTACTGTAGCATAAGGGTGCTTTAAACGTTTTAATTTGTTTAAACATTTTGGAATTACCAGTGATGGCGTGGACTATGGGTTTTGTTTTAGTGTTCTTTTTCCCCCTATTTTATTCAGCTCCTAAATGTATTGGATTTTGGTGCATTAAAGTGACAACAAATGACAGAAAACAAAACAAAAGCATTATTGCTAGTCAAAGCTAGCTTTCCTAAAGTGAATGAATCAACCAACATACAGTACAATCCCAGTCTCCACAAGGTTAATTTCACAATCAGCCTTCAGTCTTGTAGTATTCTGTCTCACAATGCAGATATGGTTCACAATGTTCCCATTGGATTCGATTTACAAAGCTTGCATTGGGACACACACAGACATACCATCGCAAATACTGCAGAAAGTGCCACAAAAAAACTCACTTTGATTGTACATAAGGAGATTGTTCAAAAACCCCCTTCAATTCTCACATTTTGGCATGACCTTGCATCATTCACCATGGCAACGGAAATAGTCATAGAAGCACTAAACCGAAAAACAAAACTACAAGAAAGACATTCCAACTAATAAGTGGAAGCCAAACACAAAGATAATATTCATCTATTCTTTTACGTCGTCTTATTGTTGTCAAGAGACGGTTTTGTTTTGTGTTTGTAGAGAAAGAGCTGCCACAGCGTTGGTACCAAAGGGCCTGGTACGGAGGCGTTGGGGTTCCCAGGTGCCGGTGTGTTCTGTGCCAAACCCTGGCCCTGGCTCAAGGGCAGTTCCACGCTGGAGGTTTTTGGTATCAATTGTTCTGAGCTCCACTTGCCCTCCTGAGGGCAGCTCTGGAATCGTCTAGGAGAGTCTGGCATGGCTGATACATACATGGTACTAAAGAGACTGTATTGGCATCAACTGTGGTGCAGCAGCCATTGAAACTGACAGTAAGAGGCCAAAGTGTATATAAGGGGAAGAAGTACAGTGTTAGTGATAGTGGTATTAAGATTTATGCCCTGATTGAAAGGCTTTGTATGACTTCTTAGGCCAGAGGTATCTGTTCCATGCTGAAATAGCTGATTGTTAAAATACACAGACCATGAAGCCTAGGCCTGATTTATGGTGATTGTTTGAACTTAAGAATGAGCTTGTTTTCTCACTTCAAAGCATAAAAAAAAGCAGTATCCTCCAGCGGAATAAGATCTTCTACAAAACAATAATTGCACAAAATCCTAGTGTGAAAATGTTGGGTCAAAACAAATAATTCCAGGAAGCGATACAAGTGAGTGCGTGTGAGAGGCTGCCGTGATGTGTTCTCCAACTCTGTTCATTAACTCAATCATTATGTTCCTGGGTTTTTAAGCCATCTCAAAGAGGAGCCGTGAGCAAAGAAACAGTTCAGTGTGTCTGTGTGTGTATGTGAGACTGTTCGCTGTGTTTGTGACCGAGTGTGTTTGTGACAGAGACAGAGTGTGTGAGAAACAGATTTTTTTGTAATATCTTTTTTAGAAAATTTTTATGCTGTTTTTTTTCCTTTGTATTATTTTTTTCAGATTTTTTTGTACTGTATGAAAAAAGCACAGATAACATTGAAAATGTCAGTGCAGACAATGGATATGAAACAGGCAAGTCCATTTGGGCTGATGAGGACATATTGTCCTTTCAACCCAGAGCATTGGTTGTCTTTAGTCCCAGGTTCATGTCTTATCAGGTCCCTAGTCTCCCAAATGGGGGTGTGGTCACAGCAGACCAGTGGGTTCCATGGTGGAGTTCCAGAATCCACACAAACAAAGCTCAAATAACTTTTAGTGTTCTGTTCTGGCCTTGGCGCTGATGCCAATGTCCGTTTTAAGCTGGATCACACAGGAGAATAACAGAGTCGAAACAGAGCTCCTTCTCTTTCATTTCAGGCCAGCAATACAAATCCCTTTTCTTCTGGTGGTGTATTTATTTTTTATTTCCATCTCCTCAGCTGTCAGTGCTCGATAGCAGCTACTGAGTTCAGTCTGTGCGTACAGGTCGAGTTGTGTTTGTTTGTTGCTCCCCTCTTCCTGCCATATGGGCACATTCTTCCTTGTTTGTACACAAAATGTTTTTTTGTTTTTTTTTCATTCAGAGAATTTTTAAGACATTTCAGCTGAGAAAAACAGACCATCATTCTTATTAATAATAATTAATAATAGTTAATTGTCTTTAAAAATCAAAGGCAAGAAAGTGTCGCTGCGCATTTGTTAGTAGTTGCCTGTGAGGTGTCAGGCGTGAAGGTGAGAGAGAAGAGCAGAGTGCCTTTTATGGGAGAGCCTGAGAAGTCTGCAGCAAGGTGCCCGTGGGTCACAGAGCTCTCTGGAAGTGTCATTCCCTACTCCCACAGATAGGGGGCGCCACTGGTGGATTGGCCACTAGTTTCATTGGTCTCTCTAGTCTCACTATTTTAGCATTGCTGTTATTCCACACGGTATAGCTTGCTGAGGGTATAGCTGCAGTTTGTAGGTTCTTTTGCAAGAAAAACACCTAAACAATGGGGATACAGCACAGCAGTAAAAATTGGGCACTAAACTGATTGTTGTTGGTTCGGGAAGCCCCTATTCTTCTTCTGCGAGTCACTGACGATTTGCACGTGAAAGTTCAGCAGTCCTTTTTGGGTGAATTATTCCCAAATCGTTCCATAGTTTAAATGTACAGAAAAGTAACAGCAGAGTGGAAAGTGGTGGTAACTGGATCCTTTTACTGTTTTGGCAGTGTCTAAAATCCCCACCAGGGAACAGACTATGGTATGGTTAATCAGGTGATGCAGTAAAAGAGTTGCTAACAGACTGTTGAGTACAATTGTGAATCATGGAAGTGCGAATAAAAAAAACAACAAGCTCCTCTCCTTCACTCCGTTCGCCCGTCCCGGGGTGGTGACGTCTGTCTGGCCAGCTTGTCATCCCCCAGAGTGCTTTGCTCCTGGTGTCAGGTCTCAGACGGTGAGAGCCAAAGCTGGTGTACGGTTCATCTTCCATCTTGCTCTCTTCTTCTCTCTTTTTTCTTTTATCTCTCCTCTCTTCCTCCTTCCTCTTCTCCTCCCTCTTCCTTAGATGTGCCGCTTCATGTGCAGAGCCAAGTGGTCTGACCTCGAGAAACACCTGGAGACAACAGAGAACAGGTGGTCAGCTAGGACAGTCAAACTCAGTTTGAAAGTAAGTCAAAAACAGTTACGTGTTCATTAATGTAATTTAAGGTCTTAAAGTTAATTGTTCTATGAATTATTAGTTTCTTCATGAAGATGGATACCCAGTCTAAATGGTGCAGTGAAGCCGGATGTTAGCTAGGTAACTGTTGAGGTTTAAATTAAATGTACATTTACAGTGATACATGCTAGGACAAACTGTGTTCTACCGACTGTTTATACAAAATGAAACAGAGTTACAAAGATGTAAATTAAACATTTACATTACATTTTAAAGAGGGACTTACATTGAGAAAACATAAATGTTTTTATAATAAGGGGTTAGTGTATGAAACACATATCTGTTAAACATTCTATACAGACGAAGTAAAGACATTCAAGGGTGGAAAAAATTGCCTCTAAATAAAAGTAAAAATAAATAACACCTTGCTTTTTTTCAAACATTAACAATTGAACGCTACAAAAGGAGGACAGGCCAATTCAGTAAAAGGAAATATTTTGTTTATTAAAGAGCATGAGGGCTAATTTTCCAAAATGCAGCAACAAATCACGGCCATAAAATTTTACCACAGCTAGAGGTGAAATACTATCGCAGGAACCCAAGCCCTTATTAGTTATGCAGTTTTTCAGTCATGGTGGGTGAATGGCACAGGGGCCTGTAGGCCTGTTTCGGTGCTAATCGATTAAGCTCACTGGTTACTACTGCTGATGAGGGTGATAAATAACAGCAGACAGGATAATATAGACCTTTGAAATGCCACATGTACTTTATTTTTATGGGATTGTAAGGGTGGATTATCGTATTACACTCATGCAAAGCAATAACATTTATCACAACTGATATGAATAAAGCGAGCTAGAAAACTAAAAGTGGGAGAGTGAAATGAGGAATTAAAAATTCAATTTGCCAAAGGCTGTATCAATTATTAATTTGTCCACAGACAGCTAGCCCTGCAATGTAAATCCAGAGTAGGTTTCTTTCTCTCCTGATAGCCATGATTCAGACTGAGACTGCAGAGTAGAGGTGGTGAGAATACAACACTGGCTTTACTTATGAAAGATAATGATAATATACAGCCTCTCTCTCTCTCTCTCATTCATTCGTTTTTGTCTGTCTTTCATCGTGTCCAATAACCCTTCCATAAAACAATGAACTGATGATTTCAAATGTTGCAAATTCAGAACTAGAATCAGCCTCAAAGTTACATACTTTGATGACACAAATTAGCCAACAGTAAACCAGAATTGGCCTACTCTTTTGCAACAAAATCTTTTCACCAAAGCTGCAAAATATACTCTTGTACAAATGACTATCCTACCCTTCCTGCACATTGGCAATGAACATTTCAAGCGTACTGCTAATAATCACCTAAAACAATTAGACATACAGTACATTGGTCTACCAGCATAGTAAACCAGCCCTCTCTGCCAACCAGCCTCACTGGTGCCATGCTGCTGGTCAATCCTGAAGTCAACAGATCCTTTAGCTGTCCTTCCGTTCAGTTCTCTAGAGCAAAAAACTCAAAATTCACAGTTTCATTACCCCTTCACAAGTACTTTACCATCTGTATATACCATACGTACACCTTATGATGTGGAGCTGGCCGTGGTGCTGAATCCAGCTTTTGTGTCTTTAAATCACTGTGTGGGAGCTCCCTTAAAACTTGTGACATCTGTGGCATTGTGCTGTGTGATGAAACTGCACATTTTAGAGTGGCCTTTTATTGTGGCCAGCCTAAGGCACACCTGTGCAATAATCATGTTGTCTAATCAGCATCTTGATATCCCACACTTGTGAGGTGGATGGATTATCTCAGCAAAAGAGAAGTGCTCAATAACACAGGTTTATAAAAATATCTGAGAGCAATAGGCCTTTTGTGTACATAGAAAAAGTCTTAGATCTTTAAGTTCAGCTGATGATAAATGGGGGCAAAAACAAAAGTGCTGCATTAATATTTTTGTTCAGTCTATGATGGGCTTCCTCCAATGGGGAACCACTCTGCATCCCATCCATCTGTATCTGTATCACCTCACATGGTGTAATGTATTGATAGTTTATTGATACATTGCCCATTGCCTTTCCATAGTTTTCTGGATTGTGTATGTGTGACTATGTTTTGTCCCGTTGTCGGTATGCCACATCTACTGTCTAATTATGCCTGACTAGGTCATAATTAGACAGTAGATGTGGTTGTTAATGGTTGTTACTTGGTAATCTGGTGCTACTAGTGTGAGAATACATGTAAGAAAATCAACAACATCAAACCAAAGCTGACATTTTGTATGTACAGTATATTGTGTACTATGAACTGTATGTGTACTTTACCTATCTTATACTATACAATATGTGTTGAGCATACAGTGGGCTCTGACAGGATTAAAAGATTTCTGTCAAAATCTATTTTATTTACTGTCTTCAATTTGTGTCTTTATTTAGCACTTCCTTCTTCCATTGAAAGGCTTCCATGGTGTACCTGTATAGTGTGTTTTTGTGTGTCCAGCCGGGCTGGTAGGGTCCAGAGGACAGATGGCCCTCCGTGTCACTGTCAGGGGCCGCCACACCAGCTGGTATGCCCCTGTCCCCCTCAATATGCCCCGTACCCCTCCACTACTCCTCCTCACCCATCAGGGGGTCCAGGCTTGATTAGGCAGGATTAATGATGGACCGTGTGTGCGTGTGTGTATTAGAGCGGCTCAGAATGGGGCTCAGGAGCTCAACACTCACTGTATTTACTGTTAAACTTTCTCCCATTGTGATGGTAATAAGCAACGCAGCAGTGATTCCCTCCTGGTCCAGCCTTCCAGCCAGGCATCCCCTGGAGGGCCTGAACAGTTTGCCACACAGAGGGCATGGTCGATGCCTGCATCACTCACAGCAGAAGACAGGGTGGACCTAAACCCTGTAATAGACTGTCTGCCGCACTATAGAGCACTTCGTCTGAAGAGGGACCCTAGGTTTTGCACTACGTAGTGCCAATGAGGAGGCTCAATCTCCTGTTGAATGGGAGCTCAGATTGCTGACTAGAACAGAAGACAGGGACAGATGCTTAATGATTTACCATCCATATTTATCCATCCACTCATTATCATTCCTTCAGGAGAGGCTGCAATCTGTTTCAAGGACAACGTAAACAAGGAACCCATTTGGACGGCCTTTAAAGATGAGGGCTTTATAAATCACACGAACTTCACAATGCTTGTTCAATGCATGTTTCCCAAATGGACTCAACCACTGGACGTGTCCAAACTTGCCCCCTAAATCATATCGTGCAATGCTTTTAACCAGACCTCTACGGGTCCACTGTCTTCCTACAGTCAGAGCTTCAGCAGCCATTTTAAAGCCGCTTCAGCGTGCGTGTGAAATACCACTCGGATGATAATGAGCAAATGAGTTCTACATATTGATCTATCTTCATGTCCTGTTTCACACACCTCCTCCATCCCTGCTGTAATATCTGTTTCTTGTTCTCTAAGACAGAGTTCTGTGTGTGTGTGTGTGTGTTTGTGTGTCTGCGTGGGAGTGTTTGCAATAGTGTGCGCAGAGATGCATGTGTTTGTGTGTGTGGCTGCAGAATATGTATAATACACTCCAGCAGGATTAATAGACTCCAGCAGAGTTCTGAAGGGGGTTTACGCTTAAAACCTAAACTACAGAAAACCAGGAGGATCCAATTAGTTCCCTAGTACCCGATGAAGTCAATTTGTGTGTGCGTTCGTGTGTGTTTGTGTGAACTGGCTGGCTGACTTAGCTCACATCCAAGTCCTGGAGGCTGTGTCTAAAGTAGGACTGGCATCTGGACCTGTCAATTAGTGTAACAGTAGCAGGCCCACTCCAAACAGCCCCATTGTTAGGCAGCAGCCAGCATACACGGTGCTAATGAGTGTTGGAACACAGATCTGATGACGCTTTCCCTCTGGTTATGTTGTGGCCTTTAGTGGAGCTATGCTGCTTTATCTGCAGTGGCTATGGCTGCTCTGGGATCAGAGTTCACAGTGGTGTAGTTTTGGAGTGTGCCGACAATTGGAGGTTTTCGGAGAGCGACCCAATCTGGAGGCGGAGCAGGGTGGTTCTAGTTCCACCTGGAGCGTGCTCAGTGTGTGCGTTAGTGCTCGTGTGTAATCGCCGTGAGAGATTGGCTTCATCCCAAGCGGCCCCTATAGGCCCTGGTCAGTGTAGCGTAGTGTGCTTGGTATGGCACCGGGCCATCTAGGATGCAGAGCACAGCTTCCTGCCATTGTCACCTGACAGCTCATCACTCAAAGCCCCATGTTGATGTGCTTCTCTGACACACACACGCACACACATACGAACAGACCGTAATCACAGACAAAAGGTTTCCTTTTGGATGTCTGATGTTACTGTGTGTCTAGTGTGTGTGTGTGTGTATGTGTGTGTGTGTGTGTGTGTGTGTGTGTGTGTGTGTGTGTGTGTTTGTGTGTTATTGTAATGTATTTGTAGGGATGAATAAAATTTTTAAATTTTTAAATGAAGACAACACTTCTAGGTAGTTTTAGGGTTAAAGTTAGCATTAGGGTTAGATTAGAGTCAGGTTTAGGTATACATTTAGGAATATGTTTAGGAACATGGGTAAGATTTTAGGGTTCAGGTTACCGTGGTTGTAAAGGAAAATAAGATGCAAATTCATTGTTACTCATGTCCTAACTTTAAATGAACTAAGGCACTGCGTGTGTGTGTTTGTGTGTGTGTGTTTGTGTTGGTGTGTATGTGATTGTGTGTGTGAGTGTGTGGAGAGAGGGACTGTTGCTGTTCATTCTAAGATAGTTCCTGTTTGGTTGCTGTCTCTCTCTCTCTCTCTCTCTCTCTCTCTCTCTCTCTCTCTCTCTCTCTCTCTCTCTCTCTC
>JACXGM010009862.1:0-10775 GCA_016801145.1 Umbra pygmaea | reverse complement strand
ACGCTGTGGGGCTGAAGAGGAGAAGGCCTTGTTCATAGTAGTCATTTACTAATGGCTATCACCCGACTGGCATGTGACTGCCTTATTCAGTGGAGGCTGAAGCAGAGTGCTATTGGGTGGGGAGGACAGGAACTAGTCAGCACATGACTGATTAGCCAGCAGCATAGCAACCTGCATCCCACTGCTGGTTTACCTCTTAAGCAAAGAAGGGTATTGTCCTTGTCGGTTACTGGTTGAGAACATAATGCTACTGGCAGTGGTGTAGGAGGGCTAGTGGAATGCACAATCTGGTCTAATGACCAAATCCCAATGCCCCAGTGCAGTGAATAGGATATTACCCCACATGGATTCTAGATGGACCACTAAATAGGTGTCTTGACTCTGTGGTCGCTAAAGAATCCATGGCACTTATGTTAAGAGTAGGGGTGATAATCTCAGCTCCATTTCCAATCTGGCCCTCATATCATCATGAGCACGTCACATTTATGTATAACAGTGTCAAGCTACATGAGGTTAAAGTTGAGTATGACTTGCATTTATGTATTTATTTTGCCTCTAACTGACGTGGCAGAACCTAAAGTTTATTATTTAATGTAACATACAATATTTGACGGAACATACATTATTTGACGGAACATACAGTATTGGACCATGTTCATGTGCATGTGACGGATCATGTAAGAGATGCGCGGTCATATCTTGTCCACTGGGTCGGCAATACGGAATACACGTGTCTGTGTGTGTGTGTAATGGATGAGTGTGGTACGTACCTGTCACAGTGGTTACACTTGAAGGGCTTGGCCCCGGTGTGCTTGCGGTAATGCCTTGTCAGCTCATCGCTTCGGGCAAAACGCCACTCACAGCCCTCCCAGGAGCACTTGTATGGTTTCTCTCCTGAGTGGACAGAGAGACAACAAAAACACCTCATTTTATCCAGCTGTGGGACAAATACAAAGGTTCCATTCTGTATGTGTGTAAATGAAGATGTTCTCTATGCTGCTGTTACAACCTGAACTTCCACACTAGTTACAATATTAGCTTTAACAGGACAAGTGACAGACCAAATGGAGCAACTTAGGTTAAAGTGCCTTGTCAAAGGACACAATGACATTTGGCGGGAATCGAACTGGCAACCTTCCGACTATGAGTCTGAAACCACTGAGCCATCTGACACCCAGATACACGTCGTTGTATGCCTGGGCTACCGTAGTAACCCTGCTCAGGTATTATCAACTGCTCACATCAATTAGTGGGGTCTAATCAATTCTTTCCATAGAGCCATATTATTTTGTAATTCTTAAACTAAAATCGACCCGGAAAATGAAACCGTTTCTTTCCGCCTCCCACCCCCTGGGGATGAATCTGAAATTCAAATGCATTTACTATCCAGTTAAACAGATGGGAGATGACTCGTTTGCATGCTGTAGTTTCATCTTCCTGATAAAAAGACACTGACAAGGGGTGGGGGGGATTATTTAACTTTTTGGGGATTGTAAATGTGGATTATATATTGTGGAGGTGGGGTGGGTCGGGGCTGTGTTTGGATGGGCCTGGACTTGGCAGGTGGGGACTAGAATCTGAATGCTGTGTGTAATTCAGACCCAGGGATTGTACTGGTAATTGGGGTCTTAATGACGCTTAATGGGAAGTATTACGTACTTCCAGTCAGCCAGCTGCCTACATCTTCACTCATCATCCTGTCCACCAATCTTACTAACCAGACTCAAGTGCCATTAGAGGGAAAGTTAAGCGGCTCAATCGGGAGAGAGGTGGTATGTCCAAATCATGGGTGACAGTGGTAGACGAACGGAGAGGAAGGCCCTGAAATGGTAGCGGGGTAGCGGAGAAGCGACTCCGCTCTACAGCACATGATCCTGGGGATGCTCCGAACAACACCCATAAGGTTATCCTTTCCATCCGAGGTGAAGGTACACACATGTTATCTCCTTTCATCAAATCATACAAATGTCCTGATTTGTTCAGAGGCATGGTGCCGCAGTGTGGTGTCTCGTACTGGAAACGTTGATTAAAGTAATTTCCAGCCTATTCTGCCTACGAACCAACATGCCACAAAAGGTGTTGATTGGTGGTAGAATGTGAGCGGTTTAGTTGGTAAGAGGGAATGTAAGGAAAACCTAGCAGTAAGGCTGGTTCAGGATGATGTGGTTCTTTGTTCCACAATTGACAGGAACCTGCTGTGTGAACCGTGACGCAACAAAAAGGAAAGGATGATGTAGCACAGGAGCGGATGAATGCACGTTGTGAAGTGACGTGATGTGACATGATGAAACGCACGTCCGCTCATCCAACCCCGCTGCCCCCCCCCGCCCATTTGCAAGAGAGGTAAACGGACTGTGAATGGTACCACTAATGCCTTTTTATTTGCAATTCTCTTTTCATTCCTTTTTTATCTAATATTTGATTGACTGTGGTAAAATTGGTTTCACAGAAAAACCACATGATCACCTACTGTGTTTTCTGTTCCATGTTTTGAATATAATTAAATCAGCAGAGGGCATTCTGGGTACTGGAAAATGACCATGTACTGGCTGGTGGTAGAGAGAGAATGTGTATCCAAAACGGCTCCCTATTCCATACAAAGTTCACTTCTCAGAGCGCTAAGCGGTGTGCACTATATAGGGAAATGGGTTTCATTCAGGATGTAGCCGGGAGACGGCAACACCTTAGTACTGAATCAGCAACACACCACTTTACTGCCAGACTCCACTTAACACACTCCACATAACATTTATCGACCTCTAGGGTGAACATATGAATGCAACACATTCTGAACATCTGCCTGCCTTTGCCCCCTGATACACTCATAAACATTTTGCCAAAAGACCTCAGGCTTTTTATTAGGCCATTCTCCTCCACTGTGTAACGTGTCCCCAGACCAGGTTAGGCAACTAGTTTCAGCCGTGGCCAGATTTCAGTTAAAGTTAAAGGTAGTTGGAGGGCTGGGATAGTGTTCCAACTACAAAAAAAAATGTTTACTGCAAAAACTAAAATAAAATTGTAAATCTTCAGACAAGATCAACATGTCTCTTGTTTTATTTAAGGGTATCCTTGGGAACAGACCCTAATTTAGATTTTTTTTTACCAAAACAAAAAATCAACATCCAACATTTATAATATACATTTATTTTTAAACCACAAACAATGGAAGACCAAAAATATCTCTAGGTTGGCTTTGCCATATGGTCACTTGCTGTTGACTCCTAACCGCAGGCACCATTGCCTTTTTTTCCAAGGCTGTTAGAAAGGCAGGCAGGCAGGCTAGCAAGCAGGGATGAAGGCTGGCAGGGATGAAGGCTGACAAGGATGAAGGCAGGCAGGGATGAAGGCTAAAAGGGATGAAGGCAGGCAGGGATGAAGCCTGACAGGGATGAAGGCAGGCAGGGATGAAGGCTAAAAGGGATGAAGGATAAAAGGGATGAAGGCTAAAAGGGATGAAGTCTGACAGGCAGGAAGGGAGGCAGGCATTCTGGAGTCTTGGGGCGGCAGGTGCGAGACAGCAAAGCGTTTCACACCCCTTCCCCAGTAATTGGCCGAAGATCCCACTCCTCTCCTCCTCTCGACCTCCATCAGCTCCTCCCCTTTGCATTAACCCCCTCCCCCTCTACCTCCCTCCAATCCTCCCCCTCCAGACTTGACAGAATGAAGCAGAGCCGGCTTGGAACCACCGGCACCGCGCCACGGCAACCGCTACGCCAGCCAATTATAACTCTGCAAGGCGAGGATGCATGATGGAGTCGCTTAGCAACGGGCCAAAAGAGAACGAGTTGGTATGTGTGTGTGTGAGAGAGAGAAAGAGAGGCGTGCAGCCGGCTGAATCCGCCAGCCATGGACACTCAGCGCCATCAGCCAATTACGGCTCTGACTGGATGAGTTTAATACAGTTGCCTGGCAACTCCAACCTAAAGAAAAGATAGCAGGTTGGGCTGAGGGGCGGTTGTGAGGTGTGGAGGGTATTTTGAGGGGGTGGGACATTTAGGGGTAGTTGGAATGGACAATGCCATGTTAAAACAGGCTGAAACTGGTACCAGGAGCCGCAAAAAATCAGCCAATTATGGACTCTCATCCTGCCTGTTTCTAATATGGTATCCTAGCAACGCGCCCCCCTGCCTCATCACCCCCTCCCCCGCCCTCCCAGCAGCATCACAGGTGCCTGTGTGCTGCAGTTAATTACATTTCCTCAGTCGACTGGAGATAGACGGTTGGGTCTATTATGAATTCTCAGCTGAAGTTACAGATAGACAGACAGACTGACTTACTGAGTGGAAGTATTACGGCGTAATTTACATTTCCTAGAGTTTCGTTCTTGCAGCAGCTCCCGTCTCTCTAAAAACAAACCATCCAGTCCCAAGAGCACAAGCGATGATAAGAAAATGAATTCTTTTTTAACTGCCCACACATTTTAGAACAATAATAAACTTATAGAATAAGCATAATAGAATTAGCATCATTAATATGAGCATCACTTGTGAACAAATTTGTCGTATCCTAACTGAATGGATATTGCACTTCAGTGAATGTGTGTTTGCATCTGGTCTGTTACAACACACTGTGTCATTGATGAAGGCACATCATCACCGTGCAAGGTTCCCTTCAACCCAGCACTAATCTAAATCTCCCTTCCCTGTGTGACCAATGTATGGACATAATAACCAAAAAGCCGGATTAGACTAATTAAACCCCTCTGCTGTATTGTTCCTGTGTAGTAATGAACATATCAGGCCAGGGCTACAGTTCCAGAGCAGCCTGCTGCACCATGTCCTTAGGGTGTTGTTTTCTCTTTCTCTTCTTTTCCATGCCCCTCCTCTTGTTTTGGTGCTGGGGTGGTAGTGGGGGGGCGGGAGGGGGCGCCTTGCATCAGCTCACCCATGATTAGCATCGCCAGCGCTGTAGCAAGCGGCAGCGACGAAACCTGCCGAGTCAACAGCACGCCTCAGCAGAGGGATTACCACCGCTAACACTGATGCTAATGCTGCTGCTAGCGCTAACGCTAACCTGATGATGCATTTTGCCAGGACTCTCTCTCGCTCTTTCTCTCGCTCTCTCTGAGGTTCAGTGAGAGGGCAACGGTGGTTAGATCCTCCAGGCTGCAGCCGACATGACTGAATTAGAGCTGAGACGTCATTTAGACCTGTCAGTCTATCAATCATCTGGCAATTAACATATCACTTCCTCCGCCTGCAACTCGTGGAAGAGACTGGCCTGGCATCAGTTAGAGACAAGCTCACTGAGGTGAGAGAGAGATTGGACTTCCCATAAGAAGGATCTCACACTTGGACATGGAGGAATAGATTAGAAAGTTGCCTCCAGGTTTCCACACCATCACATGGGAAGCAACACTTCCACATATTAAGCTTTTTAGGCAAATGTTAAAAGCTAAGCCTAAAATCTGTCTTTGTGTATCGGGGCAGCATCATGGCCAGGTAGACAGGGTATTTAGTGCATAGTGGACATTGTGTTTAGAGTATGGTGTTTAATGTGTTTAGTGCTGGTGTTTTTTTCCATGGTGTTTAGTGTGTTTAATGTTGGTATCTAGTGTGTTTATTGCATGATGTTTAGTGTTGATGTTTAGTGCATGGTGTTTGGTGTGTTTAATGCAAGATGTGTAGTGTGTTTAATATTGATGTTTTTTTGTGTTGATGTGTATTGTGTTTAGTGCTAATGTTTGTGTTTAGTGCTAATGATTATTGTGCTTAGTGTTTATGTTTAGAATGTTTAGTGTTGATGTTTTGTGTGTTTAATGTTTGCGTTTAGTGTGGTTAATGTTGGTGTTTAATGTGTTTAGTGTTGGTGTTTAGTGTGTTTAGTGTGTTTAGTGCTGGTGTTTTTTTCCATGGTGTTTAGTGTGTTTAATGTTGGTATCTAGTGTGTTTATTGCATGATGTTTATTGTGTTTAGTGTTGGTGTTTAGTGTGTTTAGTGTGTGTAGGTGCTTTTAGTAGTTATTATTAAAATAGTTGATAATGAATTTCATTATTGATTCGTTGGGTCTATTTTGTTGCAGGCAAATTCACAGCCGCCACCTGCTTTCACACTGGTGCGTAACTTTTACTATTCTACCAGCCATTGTGGCGTGTGAATTGTCAGACCTATTAAACGGTTGTTTTATTTGTAATTGGGCTACTTTAAGCTTTAGATGTTCTGGATTGGAGATAAATGCGTTTGACAAAATTGCGGATGCTTACTCATTAACAAAGTCACACTTCTGTCTGTACAGACTAGGGATGGGACGGTATTAAAATTTCATATCACGATTATAGTGACCAAAGTTATCACGATTATCAATATTATCACGGTTTTGTTAAAATGAGGTGGAAATGTAAAAAAAACTGATACACACACACACACACTAAAAACATTTCCACAAGTTTTATACTTGGAAATCAACAAACAACAAATACAATTAGCAGATATAAGCAGTTTTAATTTTACTATAGTCTACCATTTAATATTAAAGCCTACTATCTGATGTGATATCATTATGAATTCCCCATAAATTGATGACTGATAATCTTGTTAGAATTAGGCAATAGCTTTACCATCTGCTGAAGTAAACAAAAGGGCTAGGTAACAGGATGATTTTTCACCTATGCTCTGAATTTGACTCTGTTGTAATAGCATATTCATGTAACACATACATTACATTCATTGCTAATCAATTGATTTATTGTGATGGCAAACAAAGTATCATCAATAAACTATATATACTATAAAAATAGTCATATTCCTGATATTTGGTAGACTACCAGTTTCTGGCAGGAATATTTTTTGCCTTATAGGCGTTAACTTACATGGTGGCTTGAATACTGTGCCAGTATACTGTGACTATCTCTGTGGATGGTTCCCATTGTCTGCTGTTTTGAATCTCTCAGATGAACTAATGGAGTTGACCGTGTGTTAGTGAAGTTTTTTTTTCGAATGTCGGGAGCGACAGATGCGTACTGAGAGTCGCCTGCGTTGGAATGCATTGTCTGACTTTGAGGGAGACCAGCACACATATCGTTTGAATGTTTTGATTTGGTTAGAGAGCAATGTCTTTGAATTATATTTGCAAGTTATTTATATTCATTATATGAAATAAATTAACACGTCTAAACGTATCTTGTTCTATTTTGCCTGCAGCATTTTTATGTGCGCACGATATGTGCTTAAGTCTGCTGTAGAATTGCGACCGACCAGCACTTCAAACAAACTACTGAATTAAAGTAACTCCATGATGCCTGGCTCTTGACTCGGTAGAAAGAAATGTTCCAAAGTAATACATGGCTCCACTACACTTGGGCTAATAAAACACAGAACGAGAACGTGGAGATTAACTGCTCAATGAGAGTGTTATTGTTGCTTTGAGGTAGGCTACTGAAAAATACGCAATCTAATAGGTAGCCTACTGATCACAAGTAATACGTTTTAGTAAACAAAACTGTAAGGACACAAATAAAATATATTGTATATATTAGCTAAGTATATTATATATAAACAAGACTCAAACTAAGCTAACTAAAGTAAGTGTGTTGCTGTGAACTCACGGAGCTCCCGCTATCACCTGCTATTACTGTAATCTGGCAGCTGTTGCACTGAGAAAGCGTTTATGGCTTCTTTCGACAAAATACAATGGAACAAAAATAGCATGACTGCCGCAATTGTTTAAGACCTTAGAAAATTAGATTTAAGACTTAAAGACAGTTTTAGACCGTAAATTCTGGAAAACGACATTAAGGCAATTTAAGATTAATGATCTGCGAACACTAATCCCATTCAATATTTTATGTCCCTGAAATTATTACTGTGGTAAAAATAAAAATATGTGTAATAAGTTTACTATGAATTAATACAATATTATCCCTTAAATGTCACCCTTAATATTTTGAACATGTTCGTCTTGGCTCAAATCTACTTGCTGTTAAACTTATCATCCGGATACTTTGCTATAATTACAAGTGAGATAATTAAATATTTCATCTTGAATCAATATTGTTTGTCCAATTATTTTCCCAAGTTAGTTTTGGTATTGAAGTAAAAGTTTATGCATTCGCTATATAACCGTGGCTGGTTGTCACGAAGATGACAGATTTGACATGTTTCACCCTTTTGCAGCGAAATTCCTCTGCAGACATGGAGCCCATCCTCGGTTAATTGCCCTCAGGACTCTTGTAATAGCCGAAATATGACCACATCTCAGATTTTGTCCTCTTGGATGGTTGAAAAATCTTCCGAGCGCTGTCACTGCCTTCCGCCTTGACTTCTCGTGCAAAAAACAAAGTTGCATGCGTGCACCTGCGTCAGACTGATTAGGGCTGGACAGGATTTACCGTGAGTTTTCAAAATCACGGTAATCAAAGACGGTTTTACTGAAAATTAAATCGTAAACGGTAATACTAACCATACAAACATTTTATTGTGGTTCACCGTGAAACCAGTAATCGTCCCATCCCTAGTACAGACAAACATATATTTTTAGTATTCCAGTATTATGCCCCAGTAGGCTAAATTAAGTCAATGTAGAAAATAAAGAACAAAACGTGTATAGTTACAGTTATGAAGAATTTTATGCAAATATCATACAGTTATATAATGTAATTTGCCTTGATTGGTAAAAGTAAATAAGCATTCTGCACACAGCGCAGAATGCTAAGCGCTCACTGGATGATTCTGCAGTCAGTAAAAACAAGGATAGAGGTGTCCGTTGAGTCTTAAGTTTATGATTGGATTCTGATAAACAGTGCTCTCTTTTTACAAATATAAAATTAAATGCTGATTTAACAAATATTGTGACATGTGTTAGGTGTCACAATACAAAAGATTTACACCTTTCTAATGTGAAACTGACTGGTAGGCCCAGTAGTAAGCAGAGTTTAAAAAAAAAGTTTTTTAAAAGTTACTTTTACAATTTTAAATGTAATTGGATTATAGTAATCGGATTACTTTTAACAAATGTAAAAGTAACTTGTTACCCAACTCTGGTAGTAAGACATCCAATACTACACTGATTAGCACAATTTGTCAATCATCTAAACAAATCATTATCTCATATAAAATGTCTTGTCTGGATTTTTGGCAATTGACAAAACATATTTTCCACATGTTCTATAGTATATACCGTATTTAATTCTGTTATTTGTGTTAAAATTGTCAATTTGGAATAACATTTAATTTTTTCATAAAATCATGGAAATATTTTCTTTTGTCTTTAGTGTGTTTAATGTTGGTGTTTAATGTGTGTTTACTGTGTTTAATGTTTGTGTTTAATGTGTGTTTAGTGTTGGTGTTTAATGTGTGTTTAGTGTGTGTAGTGGTGGTGTTTAATGTGTGTTTAGTGTTGGTGTTTAATGTGTGTTTACTGTGTTTAATGTTTGTGTTTAATGTGTGTTTAGTGTTGGTGTTTAATGTGTGTTTACTGTGTTTAATGTTTGTGTTTAATGTGTGTTTAGTGTTGGTGTCTAATGTGTGTTTAGTGTTGGTGTTTAATGTGTGTTTAGTGGTGGTGTCTAATGTGTGTTTAGTGTGTGTAGTGGTGGTGTTTAATGTGTGTTTAGTGTTGGTGTCTAATGTGTGTTTAGTGTGTTTAATGTGTGTTTAGTGTTGGCCTCACCTGTGTGTGTCCTCTGATGTGCCTTCAGATGGGAGCTCTTGGTGTAAACCTTCCTGCAGCCGTTGAACTGGCAGCGATGTACCCTCTTCTTGTTCTCTGGTACGTCTCCTCCCAGGGAACCAGGGCCCTGCTCGCTGTCACTGAGCGCCCCCCTGCTCGGCGGCGACGGTAGTGTGGCGTGTGTGGCCACCAGCTTGGCAGCATTCAGGCCAACCTTCTTGGCCACCAGTTTGAGTGTGAGCGTGCCGTCAGCCGTGGCGGTGAGTGTCTGCGTGGGCTTCACCAGGTGGCGGCCCAGCTCTGGCGAGGAGGGTGGCGTGAGAGAGGTGACGGCACTGAGCTGGGCCGCATTGACCCCGGTTGCCACTTCCTTGACTGCTTTAACTCCACACTCTTTCCCAGATGCCTTGTTGTGTGGGTGTGGGGTCTGGAGGACCCTGGGTAGGGAGAGCAGGGGTGGGGGGCTGTGCTGGTCGGGGAGGCTGGGCAGGAGAGGGTCCAAGGGGTCCATAAAGTCCTCGTCACTGTCAGCACCATGCATGAACGCGGGCGTCAGGAGGCAGTCCAGCTCCTCGTCGAACAGCTCTGATAGGCGCTTGGGTTCTGTCTGTAGGTAGCGCTCCAACTCCAAACAAGTCTGCAACGGAGAGGGGAACAGGGTCAGATGTTGTCACCGGGGTTTACATCCTCCATAATCCACACATCCGATATCAGAACGCATACTGTTACCACCCGCTAAAACGCTGTCAGAACCGGAACAGTCAGACAACGCCAAAATCACCTTGTCATGACAACAGACTGGCTACATCCTACATTGGTGCTGACCTAACAACAGTGGCATCAACGTAACCAGAGCTTCCCCTCTGCCCAGCATGGACCATGTCACCTGGTCCGAGCTCTATCCCGGGAGAGGGGGTTACTATGTGATTGATGGCTCCTGCCTGGGAGAGCTCTCCGGAGTGGTGAACCTTGCTGGCCTCACGGCTTCTCTACGCTCAGGTTTACAGGTGAAACCAGCCGTGGAATTTTTTTACAACAGTGAGAGAGAGAGCCAGGGCACAGTTCAGCACAGAGGAGAGAGAGACAGAGAGAGAGACAGAGAGAGAGACAGAGAGAGAGAGACAGAGAGAGAGAGACAGAGAGAGAGAGACAGAGAGAGACAGAGAGA
>JACXGM010009861.1:9506-27124 GCA_016801145.1 Umbra pygmaea | reverse complement strand
AATGACATGCAAAATTTGTTGTTTTGTTGTGCTGCTTCTCCGTAGCCCAGGTCAGCCGCTTCTGCCACTGTTTCTAATTCAAAAGTGGCTTGACCTGGGGAATGCGGCACCTGTAGCCCATTTCCTGCACACGCCTGTGCACGGTGGCTCTGGATGTTTGTACTCCAGACTCAGTCCACTGCTTCCGCAGGTCATCCAATGTCTGGAATCGGTCCTTCTCCACAATCTTCCTCAGGGTCCGGTCACCTCTTGCCGTTGTGCAGCGTTTTTTGCCACACTTTTTCCTTCCCACAGACTTCCCACTGAGGTGCCTTGATACAGCACTCTGGGAACAGCCTATTTGTTCAGAAACTTCTTTCTGTGTCTTACCCTCTTGCTTGAGGGTGTCAATGATGGCCTTCTGGACAGCAGTCAGGTCGGCAGTCTTATCCATGATTGCGGTTTTGAGTAATGAAACAGGCTGGGAGTTTGTAAAAGCCTCAGGAATCTTTTGCAGGTGTTTAGAGTTAATTACTTGATTCAGATGATTAGGTTAATAGCTCGTTTAGAGACCCTTTAATGATATGCTAATTCTCCTATATATATATATATATATATATATATATATATATATATATATTATTCAAACATAAAGACAACCATATATATTGAGACTGTGTCCTTGGTTCAATCGTTACAAAAATAATAATTGATATTTGCCAATAATCAATGTACTGTGTTTTTGTCAAATAAACTTCATGAATAAAACAATAAAAATTGAAATAATATATTAAACTAGGTGTGTAATAAGGTGATTGCATTCTCCTGATTTCATTTGAGCTCTGTTAATGTCAGGGTTGCTCCTCCCATGCTTGTTTATTTACATGATTCTTTCTGCTCTTGTGTTTGTCAGGATTTCAGGTCTCTCGCTTCTGGGCTTTCCCTGGGAACCCCTGTGTTATATGCCACAGCGCTATGAATTGTGGGCTATTCTATTAATCAAAGTCTGCAGAAATTAAGACATGGGTGCATAAAGGGCTCAAAATGTCTGTGAGAGAGCCCTTGCATGCTTGACAATATGCCAGTGAGACAGCCCTAACCCCTCACAGACTTAGCGAGAACGTGCTTTTAAATCTGTGAGTCTGTGAGGGGGGGATGTTGGGATTGGGCCTTTATTTCTATTCAGCATTCTTTATTCAATTTTTGATTGTTTGTCTTAGGGCTGCACAATTATGGCCAAAATGATAATCATGATTATTTTGATCAATATTGAGATCACGATTACTTGTTGATCTTAACCAAAACAAATTTTATTGTCTCACAGGCTAATTTTAACTGCTTTCACATCCATATTGTGCTACATTCCTGCTAATGTACAAATATGTGCATCTAAATAAAATGGTTCCTCTTATTCACCAAAATTCAGTGCATCTCCTTAAAGAATAAATAAATAAAAAATTTAAAAAATGGAAGAACGTATGTATATTTTGTTGTTTTAAAAACATGTAAACCATGAAGAATAAGGCATTTCAATGCATATTGGCAAGCCCCCAGGGCTCCTCGACCAGTGCGCAATGTTTGGGGGCCATACAAACAAGTCAAAATCAAAATGCTGCACCAATTTCTCAATATATTTCTATACATTTTTGAAATCCCATTTGTTTTTCTCTTCCAGAAATTGTTGGTGTTGTTTGTGTAGGATGATGCCCTACTTCATTGCAGAGTTGTTATTTTGTAATTTTCGCTTTCTACTTCCTGTCTGTAATGTGTTTAGTAGAAAAAGACTGTCTAAAAACATGACTGAATTTGAGGCGCCATAGCTCTGGCTATGTTTAATATGGGGTGATCACCCACAGGGGTGATCTACCACTCATTGTTATTGGCAGATCTTCCCCTTTCCAATAGTACCAAGATTTAGTTGCTAGCATGTACAGTTCGCGAGATAATTGTGCTCTAGAGCGCCAAGGGTCTTTTGGAGGGTTTTAAAATCACTCTATCACGCAAATTTGATCGTGGGATGTCAACATCGTGATCGTGATTAAAATTTGATTGTGCAGTCCTAGTTTGTCTATTTTGCCATTATTGCCATACCTTTTGCAGCAGGAGCAGGACAGTTGAAGTTCAACAAGGCACTTTTCACTAGGACATAAAAAGAAAATGCAAACACCAGCCAACAACCATGACTGAGTTTACAGTTGCCAACCTACCACGAGGAGGCACTAGATAGTTCAGAAACATACTGGTAAAATGCATATGGGGTGTGGTCATTTTAGTGGTACAGGAAGCGAAAGAATTTAGGAACCACTGTTTTAGACAGACTGAGACAGTATTAATATTTGAAGTCAATGGCTGACTGACTTTACAAATCATCATGAATCAATATTATTGACTCTTGAATATACCAGTCAATGTACAATTGACAAATTGTAGTTTTGATACTATCTAAAATTGTCAGAAAAATATGGCTATTGACAATACAAATATTATTAAACCTTGTAAAGTTTCCCAGTTCCTCTTCCCTGAGAACTACATTTTCCCCTTCCTGGATTGCTCAGAACTACAATTCCTATAACCCGGACTCAATCACCCTATTTCTGTACACCTGCTCTCACCCAGTCCATATATAAAGCACACACACACTATTGCCTCTTCGCGAGGTATTGTGAGTATTGATTTTCTCCTTTCTGAGCATTACATTACTATAATTGTTATTCCGGTTTGACCTTTGCATTATTTGTTGATTATTCTGCCTTGGATTTACCTCTGTATCTTAGCCTATATTCTGATATTGTTGTTCTGGCCTGACCCCTGCATTGTTCATTATTCTGCCTTGGATTATTCTCTGTGCCTTTGCCTGCGCTGTTTCTACCTTGGATTTTGAGGACCTATATAAAATAAACATTGTTCTTTTACCTTGGGAGTGCTTCATTACAAACCTATAAAAGGACACCTGTGTTAAGCCTGATCAGGTTAAATATTAGCACATTCTGTCTAATGGTGCTCATTAAAGCCCTGAATGGGATAAAAAAACATTACTGTTGTGAATCCTCAGAATCAATGGTAGAGGCAAAATTATTTGCTCTAATAACTTTAGTGAGTTTGAAAATAATGCTGATAAAATATATTTTGTTAAACCATCCAGTTATTGAATGTAAAAAACACATTTTTAATCCTAGTACTACTGAGCAAAACAAAAGAATGGTTGGGCTGAAATTAGCAGTAAATTCAATGCAAATAAACATGTAACCACAAGAACAGTACAGCAACAATATCATTACTGTCAGCATTCCACATTTCTCATATTCATATTTGTGTGACATCACATTTATAGAATGATATCTGCCTTATAACTGGCTTTAAAAAGAGAGAATGCAGAGATCAGAAGAGAACTATTTGCTACTGGTACAAAAAAGAGAGGACTGATGAATTGAGTGACTTGCTGTCTGGAATAATAGAGCACCAGCAACCTCTGGATGGTACCAGATGATGACCATTTGGACAGTTCAGATGAAGAACTGAGCACAAATGCTACATATACCAAAAGTTGTTTACAATTGTTTACTTCCCTTGATAAATATATTCCACTGTCAGTGTAAATCTTTATTCTTCTTTCATTCGAAGGACCATAAGTTCATTTGTATTGTTATGGTATTATTATAGTATTCTGTTTCCAGAGGAAAGAAATCTGAACAGGTTGGAACAGTAAGTAGCTACACAGTGAACGTATATCCTCCACATCTGCTATAGCAATGGTCCACAACCTCTCCTCGAGTATGCCCAACGGTGCCAAAGTTAACTGTAGTCCAGAACTAGCACATCAGGATCCTTAAGCGAGGACTTGTTGAGTAATAGACAAGTAGTGTCAGATGTGCTCGCTTAGGGTTAGTTCAAATAAATGTGGCAGTGTTATTTGAGGAGAGGTTTAAAAACAACTGTGCTATAGCATCCATGAGAAGATGCCACCACCATCTTTCAACAGAGAACAAAAACATGCTTGATCCTGTTCTTCGTGTGATTGTGCAGCACAGTGCTAGCAATGATCACCTTGCAGCATCTTCTTGGCTTGAAACGACGAGCATTGCCTTGACCCTGTTATATATTTTTCCATACTCCAAACATATGCTCAACCATCCATCTTGTGCAGATATGAGCCATGTTGTATCTTTTCTGCTCAGCTGTTGTGGGATTTACTTATGGAGTGAATACAATTTTTACTTTGACTATATCCACTGTCACAAAGTAGTAGTCTACTATGTTGTCCTCTCCTGAACTGAGCACACAATGAAGAATTGAAAAAACAATCCTTGAGTTGTGAGTTACACTTTCCAATGGGCAACAATGTTAAAAAAAACATCAATGTTTTCATGGGTCCTGTACTCCTCAGCATCAGGGGTTGATGGGCAATTGATGGGAACATCCATCTATACAGACACTCACTCTCCTTGGAAGTGCCCATATTCATAGAATTGCACTTTATAGTTGGCTTGGCCAGCTGCATTAGGTGACTTGATGTAAAGACTTCTCAGTTCAAAAATGGCCTTGCAGATTTTGTGGATTATTCCACACACAGTTGTTTCACTGGAACAACACAACTCACTAGTTTCACAAAGAGAGGTTCCAGATGCCAAAAAGGGTATAGGCCACCTTCCTCTTTGAGACAGAGAGGAAAGTCTACGCACAAGTCAAGATATTATCTACAGTGCACTTTCTTTGTACATACGCAAGTGGTCTTGAAAAGCTATTTCAACAAAGTAATTGAATGAATATCAACAACTGACCTCTGTAGTGCATATTGGTGTTTATTTAGATATTCCAAATAGTCAGGCATTTTACTCTGGGACTAGGCTTAGGCCTTATCTGTGAAACCGGCCCCCAAAGTATTATTGTTGAAATTATTATTATGATTATTAAATACTACTGTACCGTAAAAACTAAACCAAATTAGGCCGTTCGGGTACATGCGCGTAAATCAGGTGCCAGATGACGTCAGGCAGATTATCTGCGCCCTAAACGAGCCGATGAATGGAGAATGGAAGGCTATATAAAGGTGTTAATTCATTTGCTCATTCCCTCAGTAAACTAACATAATTTGTCGATTTGAAGAGGGCTTCATGGTCTAGTTTGATTTTGTGTATCAAGCGCCTGGATTCACAATTTGCGGCAACAACATTTTCAACATATACACAGCCAATCACGAGGTTAGTGCGCTGTTTTCTAGAACTTGTTTTTTCTGAAAGGCACGATGTGGCGTGTATATTGGTTATGTTTACAGAGCTTTCAATGACCGAAAAGTTCATTGTGAATGTATTGTAGTAGGCCGGTATTATCTGTGCATTCATGTAATTTTCATTTGAGATGTTTGTGTTCTGGAAAGATTAATTAAAAAGTAGCGGCCACGTCAGTGTCTGAAGATGGTGAATCTATGAGGTAGTAAGTGTTATAGGATATAGTAAGTAAATACGCACACCTAATGATTCCCAAATTCACACGCAGCACGCAACTTTACGCAAAAGACGATTCCAATCCACCAAACAAAGAAATGTGTTTGTAAACCGTCAGTACGATGCGTAATCACCCCGGCTATGCAGTGGACCATAAATGCAATGTCACGGGTTTGGCAACCACCCAGTGGAGCTTGATCAACCTAGCTGGTTATTTAAATTTAAAGATCAGTTATTGACTCATGTTAATATGCCTTTTAAAAAGAACGTGTAACTGGCCCGTCTAATGGGGATGATGGAGAAATGACTTTGTGGCCAACATTTCCATGCTGAGGTTAAGACTGCCATGATGACCAGTTGCTGTTCTCAAACCCTCTCCAGTAAGGATCTTAACATGGTGCAGTTGTCTCCATCCCCGGCCCAGAATATCTCTCCATTGGAATGCAAAGAGGGGAAGGGGAGCCAGTGGTGCCCCAATGCAGGTAGCCCCAAAATGGGCTCCCCAGCTGGCCAACGTTCTCTCCAGTTGGAGCTGGATGCCTGCACTACCACATACCAGGGCTATGAGAGCTACATTGAGGACGGCCTCGTCTGCCTCAAACATAAGGTCCGCAACTTGGAGAAAAAGAAGGTAAGATGGATGACTTTATACATTTGTGGTGTTCATTGTGTATTTTCTTGTTTATATATACACATTTAATTTATCATCTTTGTGTACAGATTAAATTGGAGGACTACATGAAGCGTCTGAAACATGGGGAATCACTTAATCAAGACCAGCTAGTAAGTATATTATTTTAAATTCTGGAAATAAAAAGTAGTACAATCATTTAATCTATTTGGTTCATATGTTGCCTTGTTTAAATATATTCAATGTCAGGGTGCAGTGAAGAAGTATGATGAAGTGATCCACAACCTGGAGTTTGCTCAGGAGTTGCACAAGACCCTGAGTGGCCTCACACAGGATGTAAGCATATCTGCTTGCTTATTATTCTCAGTGATGTTTGAATGGAGAAGGGAACCCTGGCAGGGTCTTTTTCTGGGAGACCAGCAGTACTAAAATTCATTTGCATATTCAACATGATGCCTCCCAATTCAAGTGTCTGAGAGGAGTTATTGTAATATAGTAAATTGGATTGAATCAAGCCTCCTCACAGCTGTAATTTAGAATTTGACTGCTACTGTTAAGGTCTTCTGTTTATATTCCTTGAATGCTTACATGCTTAAGTTTGACTTTCCCTGCTTTAATGTCCAAGTGCATTGCTGTGTCAGGACTAGTTTGTTTGCTGGCCAAAATCGTTGTCCAAATTATTGACAAATCACTTTCCCCAATACATTTTTTGTAATCTATAACTTGAAATTGAAAGCAAGTGGACTGGCATAGATTTGCTGTAGGCCTGCTAGCTGACTGACGAGATTACTCCTGTTTGAGGCTTAAGAGTAAGTTAAGAATGGGTCATGTATTTAGTTGAACTGTGCGTCTACTCCTGTAGCTGCTAAAGGCCCAGAAAATGGCAACAAGAAAAGAGCAGATGGCCAAGGTGGAGGTGGAGAGGAGGAAATTGTGCACAGTGCTTCAGGTACAGTTTCTCCTGCAGACCTTAATCCAGCATGAGCATGTCAGGAAGGACCTCCTCTCTGCCTGCAACCAAGCCCCCAAGCTCCAGGAGGCAGAGCTGAATAATCTGCTAGAGCTCGCTGTACTACTAGGGTTAAAGAGGGACAAGACTCTGAGGTAAATTATTGATAATTATAAAAATATCATGAATTACCTTTCCTAACCTTTTCGTGGTTTGTGCATGTGTTTTGTGTTGGTATGTGTGCATACACAAACATTTTATTTTAGACTTAAATCTACTGTGAAACCCAACCCTGTGTTGATGTATGAGGATTTTCTTTGTATACCAGTTTGAAGCAGCAGATGGAGAGGACAGCCCTGGTCTACCTGGACCTGCTTGATGGAAAAGACAAACCAGTAGCTGGTTCCACCTGTGAGTTTAAAACTGTTAGGACTGGCTACCAGACCTGAGCTTAGAGATCCCTAAGCACTATCCCTGAGCACTAGAGATCCCTAAGGTCTCCACTGAACTGTGTAGATCAGCATTTAGTTATATTTTAAAATGAACCCTTCATTTCCAGACAAAGCCATGAAGGAACAGTTGTCTAAGATGATCGACTGTGGGTATTTTGATTATTTACTGCCACCTCCAAGCAAAGGTCCCAAAGCAGTAGAAATTCCACTGATGGAAACCGATTGGTCACTGAAAGCAGACAGCCTATCTTGTAAGTATTGAATTTCCACGCTTGTTATTCCAAATCTATGTATCAGGCTTAAATACACAATTGATAACAACTAGTTTAGTGGAATATTGTTTTGCCTTGCAGCGCTAATGAATTCAAACACAAAAGATGTGCCTAGCAGAGAGGTAAGAACCAGGAATACACATTTTCTGAAAAGTAGTACCACCACTTTTGCAACATTCAAGCTTAGTCTGCTACATCTCACAGCACACTGCTTTTGTGAGCAGAGGAGCAAAAAAGATCTCTGCATGTATTCCATGAGGTTCAGATAACAGACCAAACATGGAAGTACACATCAGACAACTGATCTGAGATAAGACATCAACTAGAGTTGTCCAGATTTTAAATTTGTGCACTCCAGTGTTTAAGCTACCTATACTGTATATGTGCCACATTGCAAATGTGCTAGGTTGCTGTAATATTTTGCTCATAGTTTGTTGGTGATACCAGTTTCTTAACAGACGCTACCTGCCTGACACAGACCGCAATAAATGTCGAGACCCTCCCAATGCTCAGACCTGGGAGGAAAAGTTCAAGGCCCTGAAGGTTCTGGAGCCACCCGACTCATGGGACATGGAGCCGGCCTCCACTCACCCAGTAATCCAGAAACCGTGGAGAGGTGCTGCTGTGTTCATCCCTAAAGTTCCAGTTACTATGAAGTCACAAAATGCTGAACCCAAGAAGGTAAGATTCTGTTCTGAATGAGTTAACAATTGGGATCTGGGAGCTGACCTTAATTTCAATTCTAGAACTCAATGACTGTGTCCCTAGAGAAGGAAGAAGACCTTGAAAAAAGAGCAAGATGTCAGCAATGTGAGTAGATTTTCATCCCGTTTTTTATCAGCTCTTTTGATGTTTTTGTCAACATAACTTAAACATTCGGTCTAACAGGAGCCCCGCATAGACCTACCGGTGGAAGTATTTAACTCCCCATCTTTGCCGAAGGACCCCATCTTACGTAGGCAGAAACTGGAGGACCTGATGACCAAAATCAGAGGCTCATTCAGCTTTTTGCAGGTACTGTAAATTTCATGCAGTTTTTGTTCTTTAAGGCATGCCAATTTAGTTGTCATTCTATCCATCAGTAGGACAGTTAACTGTAATTGAGATACACTGGTCCAGATATTTAGTTGTTCAAACTCTTTTACCATTAAACATCAGCAACATTCTGTCCAATGTTGTCATGAAATGTACATATGCATAATTTTTACTCTGTGAAAACAGAACGACTTTCAGTGACCAGTGTCCAAAAGCTATAGAACATGTAAGTCAAAGCAGTTTAGGTGTGAAAATTATTTCCTACAATATTCGGTTCCTTTTTCTTGTATTTGAACAGGAATTTCAATGAGGCCATGGCTAGTTGTGATCCCAGTGTCTTGTCAATGGGCATTTACCGGTCCATCTTTAATTTAATTATTGCTGTCACCTTGTTTGCAGAGTTTGAGCATGTGGCTGCCAATGTCACGTGGATGCTGCCATGTTTTCTGTACTGTATCAAAACTAAAACAAGTGACAACTGTTTTTTGCTTGCTGTATCAGATGTTGACAGAAATACAAACAATTCAACCATGGCAGATTTTAACTACTCAGACTGTCATTTCCAGAAGTCCCTCCCTTAAAACTAGAACCGCCAGGCCTTCCACACTACCATTAACTGCCGTGCGTCCGTGCGTGCGTGCGTGCGCGCGCGCAAAATCCACCACATTAACTTTATTCAGAGATAAACCAGTTATACTTTCTGTTCTATTTTTTTGATGTAGAAGGTAAAAATGATTTTCAACTAACTAATGCAGATCACATGTTGCTCTATTAGAAAGTGGGGATGTAGGGCTTTTTTCAACTAACATTCAGAGGAAATATGTTTTGGGATCTGTATGGTTTTATGGCGCACCCATAATTTATGAAGTGTCTGCTTGCCTCAAATGCTTTGTGCTGACGAGATAAATAGACTTAAATTATGAAAATTATTCAGGTTCAAGCAAGCTTCGCATTGCATAACGGCATGCTGTAAAGAGCGATTTATCTCCATTCAAACCCTTTTCTGTGTAGGTGAATATATCTATGAAAATATGTATGCTACATCTGTTGTAAAAATGTGAGGCTTGATTGAAGACATGTATTTGTATCAATTTTCTGGTCAAGCAACATTCATTTTTCCCTACTTGAGCCCCTGCTCTTGTAGCCCCTCCTCCACCGCCCTCACACACCCTCTAATATACTAGTGTAATATGCTATCAGACAATGTAGAATTACATGAGTAAATGCGGCAACATTTGGCCAATTGTTTTAACTTCGGGATTATGGTTAGCCTGGCAAGCGAGACCCACATGTTGGGTCTGCGAACTCACCATTGGCAGTGCTGAATCCGAGGGGCAGGATAAACTGTCTTTCAAATTCCCTATGCACGCAATAGGATAGCGCAACAGCCAACCAGAGCAACGAAGTGAAAATTCTGAACAAATCTTCCTTTTGTAAGAATGGCTTCAGTGCCGTTCTTTGTTATTTTCTCAAAGAAAATATTTTCTCAAAGAAAAGTCTACCAGAGTTGCGGCCAAAGCCGATTCGAAAGACCGCTGTTTGCTATCAGCAGCAACCATTTCTTTGTTATCCCGTAAGTACGTTAAGCCTGCCCACTGATTCTATACATGTTGTGATTGGCCTGACCAGAATTTGGTTTTCCAGCTCGCAAGTCAACGGAGAGTTGCTAGACTGACCCTAGCTGCAAATTATATTTGCTGCCGCTAGGGTGCGTCTAGATTTCTAGGCTCGATTATGGTAGCATTGTAAACAAATGTTTTTGTAGATCTTCCCATCAACACAGAACAAAGCTAAATTATGTGACAAACTGAGAACAGGGAAAAATAGATTACAAGCTTGGAGCTTTCCGTAGACTAATCCTGTCAAATATATGCAGATCAAATGTTCAGCTGTTCTACAAAGCAAATTGATTATTTGCTAAACTTTTCTTTGTAAATTCGATCACAAATATATTTGTCACTGGTTTTGTCCATTTTCCCGAGATTTTCTAAAGTGTAATTGTCGTAGCTTATATTCATGGTCCCTCTACCCCCACACACTTTTACACATGTTAGCTGTAGTAGGGTAATGTAATGTACAGTAGTAGGGTAAATTGGGACACTGATAATTTACCTTCTGCATAATTTTTTATGTTCTGAATATTTTAGCCCCTCATATGATACTATTTTTAATGGCTTAAGTACTATACAGAATAAAAAGAAACATTAAACACAAGATGGATGACTGTTAAACACACATTCACCCCGAACCACATTCTTGTTAGAAAACATAAACAACAACAAACATTTTCTATTACTAGTCTTTTTTTTTCCTTCTCTCTTTTCTCCCTGTCCTCTTTTCTGTCATTGGCTTCTGAAATGGGACCTACATGATTATTATTTACCTTACTATTATTCTGTCAATCTGAAGTTTGCAAATTACTTGTGACATTTGCCCAATTGTGATTATGGTAGTATTGTAAACAAATGTTTTTTAGATCTTCCCATCAACACAGGACAAATCAAACAAATATTATTCAATTACTTTTTTGCTACAACATGAATATAGCCTAGGCTTAATGTTGTGAATTATGAGAAGCGGAGTGTCTGTGTTGTAAAATATCAGTGACAATTCTAAACTTTATTACATTATATTACAAAGACTAAAGTTAAATGTCTTAGGACATGATACACATGTTATTTCTCAGCCAGGGCTAAAGATCTTTTGTCTGAGGTTATTGGCCATTCAGCCATTGACAGCATTCATTCAGTGAGAGGTGCTTAGCGCCTTGTTACCAGATAATTAGCTTTGTACCAATGTTAGGTGTCTGATTTTGGTGGTTTATTAGGAATTAGTGGTAGAAAAACATGGAAATCATCTATAAATAGCTTTCGATTTGAGATATTTGAAATTGGACAACAGAATAATGTAAGATACACACATTTAGGAAAAGTTAAAGGAGGAGGGTGTAGCTTTGAAAATCCCAGATTTATTTTCATTACAACCTTAAACACAAGATGGCGTTGGTGTTTGGTGGTTCTAGCATTAAATGAGGTTTGAGAAGACATTTAAGATTATGGTTATGTAATAACTTGTACTGGCTCTTCTAGGATTCCCTTCTGGATGGTGACGCAACACCCATTGTCGAGCATTCTAGATTGGGCCAGCGTGCTTCTGGAACCCCCTCTCCACTCGGTAGACTTCAACGTCAAACTCTGCATGAAGTTGTTTTTCAAGTGATTGACTCACTCACTAGATGTGTTATTCTCTTAACAGTTCAGGGAGATTCAACAAGAAGGCCAGTGGATCTTACCAAAACATTACATGTAAGATCTGGCTAACACTTTGCTGTGTGGGGAAAATGCATCCAAATCCTTGTGCAGTACATTTGACCAGGGCTCGATTGCAGTCAATCCCCATGGTGATTGTCTGAAAGTACAGAAATTGTATGCACTCAAAGCTGTTCAGTCAGTCTAGAGACATGACTGAAAAGTAAATGTAATCAGGTAGTTTTGAAGTTTTAGCATGCTTAAAAAAAATTTTTAAATTATTTTTTAAATATGAAACTTCTGAACATTTTAGTCTTCCCTGACTATGGTAATTGAAGGTGGTTAATCCTCGGATCTGTTTTTCACAGAACAAAACTGGAAAAATATTTTCATCTAATTTCAGCATTTAGAGCTTTTTACCTTGCAAACTGTTATTTGTTAACATTCACAGAACCTAAAGACACTTCCACTTTGCTCAGTGTAATATTCTGGATGAGTTGAGCAATGTTTCAGTGTCTTAGTAGTTGCTTTGCATGTACGCAAGGATTCTAAAATATTCTCCTCTCCATAGTCTACACCATTGTCCTCCAGATTCCTCCCTGTTGCCGATGGGAAACCCAGTCTGGCCAATGGAGACAGTGGGTGTCTGGAGAGCTGTGACCTAGAATTAACTGACGAGGACTTGGAACTAACTACAGCGGATGTAGCTCATGTAATTGTAGCTCATGTAGTAACAGGCATTTGTTTCATTGATTAGACACATTGCAGTACTTCATGTGAACTAGAGGGCCAATCCTACACTGTGAAGAATGCTTTTATATGCCATCCAAATGAACAATGCCATTTTTATTCATTTAGATCCAGAGATGTACAATATTTCATGTACAGGGTTGGGGAGTGACTGATTATAAGTAATCTGATTACAGTAATTACAAAAAATTAAGTAATCCATTACGTTACTGGCAAAGAAAATAATCAGATAAATACAGATACTTTAGAAAATAGTTGAGGATTACTTTAAATACTTTTGCGATTGTCCATTTGGAGTTCTGTATAACAGCTTCAGATATAAATTGTGCTAAGTTACAGTATCTCTGTCATCTAGTCACCATGATAAGTGAAATACATAATTTTGGTGGAAAAGTATAAAAATGTCAGAAGCCAAACAAATAAAATTGAGTACATAATATTGTACACTATTGTCAACTGCCATTATTGGACCTACTAAATTCATCTTGTTTTGATACACTACCACTAGCAATCAGTCCTATTATAATGAGCTTATTGACCTAAATTGAGGTGACCTTTTTGTTTATGAACTAGGTTTTTAAAGTAATGGAAATTTCAGATTACAATACTGAGTTTGGGTAATCCAAAATGTATTTTACTAATTAGTTGTGAATGGGTAACTATAATGGATTACATTTAAACAGTAGCCTACCCAACTCTGTTTATTTGTATTTTAAAACATTTTTAAAACTCAACAGGAGGGAGACTTAATGTACATTTTAACACACATTTGATCCAGGTGCCGTGTCTACAGCTGTCTGAGAGTGAGGCTGCCTACCAATCTCTGCCAGCTCCTCTTCTCTACTGTAGAGAGTCCTCCATCTCCATTAACCAGGATGAGAAGACCTCTGCTCAGGTACAGGAACATTTAATTCTGTCTGACTATGGATAAGTGTAGATACAAATCTGATTTGCTTTTGACAGTATTCCCCTTCTGCACCTAGACTTTTGTCTCTGAGACTGTAAAGAAATCCCCCTGTAAAATGGTGGCACCTTGTCAAACCCCCACTACAACCCCCACACCCACACAAGGGCAGTCCTTTTCCACTCTTCCAAGCAGACCTGAGACCATGGCCTCCCCCATTCCCTTCCAAAGCATGTGTTCAGTAAGTCGAACTGATCACTTTTTTTAAATGTAATATGGCTTAACTTGAAAGTTCAATCAACCAAGTAAAAGGACATCCTTACTTTCAACTGAACATGTGAAAATATTTGTATGAACATAAAGATTCAACAACTAAGGGGATTGAATGAAGGGGATGTCCACATCAAAAGTCAGTAGTAGTCCAGTTAAACTCATGGACTGTACCAGATTTGCCAGTTTTTGCTTTGAGGTGTTACCCCACTCTTTCGCCATGACACCTGCAAGTTTACTTTTAGGTGGAATGGCCCTAGCCCCTCACCCTCCGATCCAACAGGTCCGAGACATGCTCAATAGGATTGAGAGCCAAGCTCTTGGCTGGCTAATTCAGAACAATGTCTTGAAGGAAATCCTGCATAGAACGAGCAGTAGGGCTGGTGTCAATGTCATGCTGTGTGGTCATGTCAGGATGAGTCTGCAGGAAGGGAACCACATGAGTGAGGAGGTCTTCCAATGAATGCACAGCATTGATATTCCCCGTAATGACAACAAGCTTAGTCCAATGATTCTGTGACAATCCACCCCAGACCTCCACCTATAAATAAATCCTGCTCCTGAGTACAGGCCTCGGTGTAATGGCTCCTGCTCACTGCGGCATCTCCTGGCGATTTTAGGGTTAGCGACCAGTTTACGTCCGCTCACTATCTTGCTACCTGCTGTGTTAATCCCCACCACCCACTGATGGTGACTAGCGTCTAGAGATTCCTGGCGATTCAACATGTTGAATCGCTACCAGATGCCAGACGCTAGTCGCTAACTCTGTGCCAATCAGAAAGTGGGGGGGAAAAGGTCAACGAATGTGGGGGAATAAGGACCAGGAGGAGAACTAACATCTTGAAGCGGAAGGAAAGAATGTGTTTTTCCGGTAGCAACAAATGTAACGTGACTGCTGTTTATCAAACAAGTTATTTGACAGTGGATTGGACTTCATCTGGACATTACAGGTTAGTTTCAATTCACTAATTTAACTTGCAGCTTTGTTTTTGCATAGTTAATAGCTATGTAACGTTATCTACATTAGCTAGTTAAATAACTTGGGGAGGGAATAGAAGGGTGATTAATAATAGCTACAGAAAGGAGACATGACGTGATTATTGTTAATACTACTCATTTAAAATTTAAACATGATAATTGGCCAGCTAGTCAGTAATTTGCTTAAAAAAATGTGATTTGCATTAGCTAATTAAATATCACTTGGGGAGGGAAGGCTGATTACTAAGGAGATGTTACGTGACTTTTATTACTAATTTATAATGTGAACATGATGATTAGCCAGCTAGTCTGTAATTGGCATATAAAAAAACTGGTGTGTGGCTGTCAAACAATGGAAACGATACGGAACAGTCAAAATGACAAGAGTGTAATATTTGTTTATCTCCTCTATCTCAAATGATACTTTATTCAGTTGTGATCCATATTTAGGGAAGTTACTACAAACACTATAAGATGTCCATTCATAGCTCGCTTTGTTTACAATGTTCTGTCTGCCGTGGATGCTGAGTAACTAGCTACTATTAATTTTCTTTCCTTCTAAAATCACTTGTCCAAATCCATGCTGTAACTGATAATTTACTGGGGAGCTTCAGGCCATGTGGAAGACAGAGGACCCAGTACACAATTGCAAAAAAGGCAGCACCTTCAGAAAATATTGGGATTCTTCAGAGACTGGATTTTCTGGCTCCCCATATTAGATGCAGAGCCTCTGTCTCCAATATGGACTCCCAGGAACTTCTGGGATCAGATTTAAGTACCATTTCCATTTATGAAAAAATCATACAGACACCAAAGATGTACATGGTTAACATTGCACTTCTCCCACAGTCTTTAAGATTCAGTTTACAACCAGTGCACTTGTTATTAAATCCTTTTATTCTCTTGTTTAGTTTACTGTTTGACGACAGCTATACCCAGCCGAGTGGGATGCACATCCATCTGAGCCCTGGTATCAGCCTCCATTACAACACTGTGCCAGCTACAGTCAGCAGAGCCTCCCTAGGACATCCTCACCTAGAGCATTAGAGTACCAGCACCAGTGAGCAGAGCCTGTGTCTGACCGACAGATCATGTAGTTGCAAGAGAAGGGGCAGCCAAGTAAAAAAAAGTAAATTTAAGTTATACTCCAGTATAATACTTCTAGTTCACTTATGTTTAACAACAAGTATAAATTCAATATATTTAAGTATATTTGAAGTAAACATGCCAAAATAGTATAAATAAAATACATTTCAAATACAATTAAGTATACTTTTTTTGCTTGGGCAGGTACATTGAGCACAGCAATGACTACATTCAGGTTGGAGGCAGAAGCCAGCCTTCTTCACATCAACCCAGTTTTCTAGCAGAGACATTGCCCTTTGGCTTAAATCAATTGGCAGAGATTGCAACCTGGACAGAAATCATGGACCAATTTTAAAGCAACAAAAAGATCAGGTGTTGCGCCAGCAGCCAGTGTACAGACTGCTACCCTGATTTGAGCGCTAGTTCAGTGTTTATTTTTGTAATTGATTTTTTTTAATACATGTTTGCTTGATTTTTACCTTTTTACATTGTCAGTGTGCACTGTTCTTAATACACCTTTGTTTGATGTTCACCTTTTTTAAACTGCACAGATAAGTAATATATATTACTTATCATTGGATGTTTAAGGTGTTTTAGGTTTGAGGTTAACTTGAATACATTCTGATTTGCAAAATAACCACTTAATCCTGCCAGGAGTAACACACACCTTGACAAGTTTAGGAGAATGAAACAAAGCATGACTCAAGACTGAGTGCCTGGAAATTGTAGTTAGCTGTGGTATTCATTGAGCAAAGAGTAATACCATGTTGCCCAATTCAGGATTCAAATCACCTGGTACATTAAAACTAATAACATAGTCCACAAAAAGAATGTTAAATTAACATTTTAATTTTATCACCTCCCTCTAAAAAAAACACCAAGAAATAACAAGTACATTTACAGAGCTCAAATAATTCTGTTTTCTTGCATTTTGAAATCACACATGGTGTTCACTGACAGGCTACATGTCTTATCAGTAGTATCGATTGTGTTCCACTGAGAATGTACTGCACCATTGTCTGACATGAAGTAACTGCAGTCTGTCTCTGTGTTGCTTGGCTCTCACCGCCGTGTTTGTCGTAGATGGCAAAGATGCTTGCTGCAGAGGAAAGTCTTCTCTTGACCTTTCTGGGATATGTTCATGATTAGGTCCTTCTCTGTCAAAAACCTGTGAATCGGTCTGTGCACTCAAACACAATGGAGAAGTTGTGACTGGGGTGGAGAGCGAATAATAATGTGTCACACAGTTCCTGGAATCCACATGCTATCTTCTGCCACTCTTCCCCTGTTTCTGAGCAATGAAACATCAGAAATCACATCCAATAAACAGACAACATATTGCTTAACATTATGCTCGACATACAGCTCTGGTAAAATGAATAGGCTACTACAAATTTGTCTTAAATCAATGAGTATTTTTTTTATTTTTTTGGGGAAAGGTCAGCTTCAGTATTTGACAACATGGTTGTCATTGTTCTATATTGTGCATCATTTCCAATCCCACTTTTTTGTTTTTTTATTATTGCCCCTACACTCCACACCCATCCCAACCCTTACCTACCGTGACCAAATGTTGAGACCAATTACCTATGCCATTTTAATATTATCTCTAGCTTATACATT